>CALNHX010002681.1:27500-171199 GCA_940337035.1 Agriotes lineatus
ACACTCCCAGATTTTCCCGCCAAAAACCTGATCATAATTTAAAAATTCACCGTCAAAATAATGCGCAGAATTTGAATTTACCGCCAAAAACCTACGCAGAATTTGAATTTCCCGCCAAAACCTGTGCAGAATTTGAATTTACCGCCAAACCCTCGCGCAAACCCCCGCGCAGACCTGCTCAGAAACCCCAGACATCCGGTTAATATTTAGCAACCTTGCACATTCCCAGACGCTCACATCCACAAGTCTTGACAGGTCTGACATCTGGCGACACGCAAATATAGTCTCTATTAACACCTGCAACCAAGGAGATGATAGGATAACTTATAAAAACTGAAAGGTCTGACATCTGGCGACACGCAAATATAGTCTCTATTAACACCTGCAACCAAGGAGATGATAGGATAACTTATAAAAACTGAAAGATGCTGGGTGGCTACAAAAATATGATCAACAGACGACTATTTCATCGCTTCGTTTTGTATTATAAAATTCTGCTATTTAAAACTACCAGTTTAGGATTGGCTTGCGGATGTCTTATATTGCAAAAACCAAGTTTTATGCCTTGCTGTATTATTTACTTGATTCAAGAATCTGGCCTGTAGGAGCTTTAGTTTTTTCGTGGAAACTTGGCACAGTCAACCTAACGACTTAAAGAAAATTCAAGAAAATGTTTTCCATTAAACAGGTATCTGGACCTGATTTCTAAGCAATAAGTTTTTTATGCGATAAAAATGAACTGTCCCTCGCCGTTGGATATCGTGTATAGCAGCCTTATTAATTAGAGTATTGTTGTGGCCTAATAGCTTTTATTTGGTTTTATTTAGTTCTTATTTTCAGGGCTTTATTTTAAAATTTTGATATCTTACCTTTTGTCTGCAGTCTCTAATTGTAATAATCTTGAGTATTAGTCGTGCAGATTTTTCAAATGTATTATCTGCTAATATTTTCTTTAAGTATTTTATCACCCCTCTTAAATATCTCTCTACCGGATTGGCTTGCTTATACAACAAAAACCAACTTTTATGGTTTGCTGTATTGTATTTATAAACCTCGCGTTTTTAAAATAAGTTGTATTATCTGCTAATATATTCTTTAGTTTTCCAAATTCTATAAAATATTCATTTACATAACGTTCTTAAAACCAAGGGCGCTAACACAAGATGTAAATAAACCATAACATTCTTAAAGCCAAGATGCCAACACAGGAACAAAGAAGGTGTCTGTTTTGCGATATGCGGAAGTTGTCGAATCGGATAAACTGAAAAATGCTGAGTTCTTTTATCGCTCCTGTTTTGTATTATAAAATTCAGCTGTCTAAGACCCACCGTACTTATGTGTGTGTTAGCTTCCTACCATTTTTTAGTGCTGGAATGTGTATAAGATTGGCTAAAACTACATCAAACCTGCTAACTGAAGAGTATTTTTTACTAATATATATTGCTGTTCGATATTTGACAAGGCCCGGTTTGGCAGCTGCATTACAAGTTTTCTGTCTGTCTGTTAGCAGTGCTTTCGAACCTATCGAATCTAAAACTTGGTAAAAGAAAACAATATGCAATTAAATGGTACTGTTGCTAATATCCAAAATTTTTAACTCCGAACTGTAACCTGTAAATCTCTACAGCATAATAATATTTCTTTAGGAACTTGCTTCCTGCTAAAGTGAGGGATGCTGTACATAAATCCAAGCGAAATAAATAACTATCGGCTCGAGACTGTGTATTTAATAAAGTACGGGAAAACACACGTAATATTTACTTTGCTTACAAACAATGTCTCTAACACCCCAACACTTTGTTAAATACTGTCTACCGCTTAAACAGTCCTCCAGTGGAATCGAACACATTACCTATCTACTAAAAGATGCTTCCAATCGGCCTATTCAAGTTAAATATCCAGACATACATCTCGTCGAACGCGTAATAAAACAAAAACCTAACAAGATATTTAAAATGGTTTGGATTTTTATATTGCATCTTTTTTTATGTGGAAATAATTCGATATATACTATTAGACCACAATTAGTTCGGTTTATTTTTTTAGCAACCTTGCACATTTTAATCTCCAGACAACAATGGCTTCATTGTTCTCGAATTTCGTGCTGATTTTAAAACAAGGGATGCCATTGTTCAACAACATCCTGCAAGAATAGACATGTCTGTCAGACGATGAGTCACATCCGGTCGAGCCTGAGAAAATGTTGATAAGCGTAACAATAGCTTCTGATTTACTGATAACATCCTGCAAGAATAGACATGTCTGCGTACTCAGACGATGACTCACATCCGGTCGAGCCTGAGAAAATTTTGATAGCTTCTGATTTACTGATAACAACATCCTGCAAGAATGAACATGTCTGCATCCCAGACGCTTGAGCGTGGGTAAATTTCAAAAACTACACTTTTAACCCAAAAAAAATTCCCGGAAGTGGCCGAGGTCAATGACCCCGACTAGGCCAATGACTCCGACCTTGACCTAGGCTAGATCCGTGACCTAGAAAAAATTCTCGGAAGTGGCCGAGGTCAATGACCCCGACTAGGCCAATGACCTTGAAAAAAGTTAAAGGTCAAATGTGTCCCAGAACCCCTCTAGGTACTCTACTGTCCTAGCGTTGGTAGGAGTTTCCGTCGATCTTTGCTGTCGATTCTGTGACCTGTCTAGTGTTTACCAACCTAGATAAAACAATGGTGCGTCGTAACAAGCGTATTTTGCAATGTTTCTAATAATATGAAGAATATACCAACTACAAAACCATAAGGAATGAAGTAAAAGCCAGAATCACAGATATACGACTATTGTCAATAGAAACACGTTTAAACACTGTAAAACAATTTTTATTCAATAAATTTAAAATAAATCTCCATTAACATTAATGCATGAACCCCACTGGTGCACTAATATATACAGTGTGTTTCACTTTACATGGAAGCACCCCTGTATTTTCTTTGTTTTTGTATGAATAGATTTGAATTTTTTACCAGTTGTACAACTCACCAAGAGGCATCTACTCATGTCCTTGAGCGGAAATGACGTTTTTAGCCTGGCCTACTACGATCAAGAACATGGGTCGTATTGTCAATATTTTGCATCGCGTTAGAGTTACAGCAAAAAGTTATTAAGAAAAGTTGTTTAGAATCAAAAGAATACCTCAAATACCGATTTTCGTTTAATAATTCGAATTTTTAATTTTTATCCATAAATTTGTCAAAGTCCCAATTTTCAACTTTTAATTTGGTATTAAATGGTGCCATGGAGAAACAACATTTTTATTATTGTTGCAAACGTCATTAGGTCTTAATAATGGCTGAATTACGTTTAACTGTAGCTGAGAAAGTAGAAATAATTGGAATTAATGGTGAAAATGCAAGATCCAATAGAGAAGTAGCTAGAATATTTAATGGAAGGCATCCAGGGCGTGCACCTATTTATCCAGGAACTGTTTAAAAAATTAATCAACTTTTTAATTTAACTGGAAATGTTGTTAAGCCCAGACCAAGAAGAATAGTTCGAGAGCATCCTTCGGAGGAAATGATTTTGGCGGTTTATGACGCTAATCCTCCTGAGATATGGCATTAAATGTAACTATTGCACTATCGAAAATTTTCCGCTGCTTGCATCTTCAGAAACTAAGTGCCAGGACAAATAGGTGCACGCCCTGGATGCCTTCAATTAAATATTCTAGCTACTTCTCTATTGGATCTTGCATTTTCACCATTAATTCCAATTATTTCTACTTTCTCAGCTACAGTTAAACGTAATTCAGCTATTATTAAGACCTAATGACGTTTGCAACAATAATAAAAATGTTGTTTCTCCATGGCACCATTTAATACCAAATTAAAAGTTGAAAATTGGGACTTTGACAAATTTATGGATAAAAATTAAAAATTCGAATTATTAAACGAACATCGGTATTTGGGGTATTCTTTTGATTCTAAACAACTTTTCTTAATAACTTTTTGCTGTAACTCTAACGCGATGCAAAATATTAACAATACGACCCACGTTCTTGATCGTAGTAGGCAAGGCTAAAAACGTCATTTGCGCTCAAGGACATGAATAGATGCCTCTTGGTGAGTTGTATAACTGGTAAAAAATTCAAATCGATTTATACAAAAACAAAGAAAATACAGGGGTGCTTCCATGTAAAGTGAAACACACTGTAGATCCCCATTGGCGGATAGAAAGGGGTATCAACGGAGTCAATTGACACCCCCTTGGACCTGTTAAAAATGTATTTGGATAAAGAGTTGACTACTTTGTTTTAACTGTAGACATCTAATACTTATAGCACCCGCCCGTAATTTAAATTTAAATTTGCGGAATTCTACTTCCACATACATAATTTCTTTTTAACTCCAATAGGCGCACATTTTCTCTAACGGTCCTAGCTTTGGTAGGAGTTTCCGTCGGTCTTTGCTGTCGATTCTGTCACCTGTCTAGTGTTTACCAACCTAGATAAAACAATGGTGCGTCGTAACAAGCGTATTTTGCAATGTTTCTAATAATATAGTATTTCCATTGTTGTTTTAAATTGTACAACTAGTTATTCAAAGTTAAAAATATTCAAAACCTGAAAAATTTCAATTTTAAAGATAAATACTGGTATGTAAAAGAATGCTTATTGTAACACACATTTTCCCTAATTTTGACATTTAAAGTGTCTCTTTTCAACATTGAATGAAGTTTCGAAACGTCTCACTTTTTTCAAATCAGAAGAGAAATAAAATATTTCACAAACAGTGATGAAATAGCTATTTATAAAACCAGTTAGAAAATGCCTCATTTTATGCAACGCTTGGGATCTATGGTTAAATATCAATGAATTGAAAATTAGTTAATTTGGTAACGCAATGAATTTGCACAAGTGATTGTAAAATATTTAATTTTCATAGCTGGTTGCGAAAAGTGAGACGTTTCGACACTTTTTTCAGTTTTGAAAAGTTACACTGTATATGTCAAAATTAGAAACATAACATTTATAATTTCTTTTATCTACGACCACTACTAAAAGTAGGCCTTTTAGCGCTAGCTTGTTTCACTAAAAGTGACGTTTTATAGTTTACCGTGTTTAAAGAAATCAGCTGTTTACTTTTAGCACATGTGCTAAAAGTGAAGCGAGTTCAAAACTACAATTTTGAACTGCAAGTGAAGTGGTAAAGCTATTCTAGTTGCTTCTTGCGTTACAGGTAAAGCGTTTTTGAAATAATTAAAGCGTTATGTAATGAATACAGTCATATGTGGAGTATCAATAATTACATTTCGTAACTCAACCTTGACAGCACGGGCGTGGCCAAACAAATGCCAGCGGCGTAGGCTACTATTCATTATGACGCAGCGTCGCAGATGCGAACCTTTCTTAAATCGATATTTATGGATTAATAACGGTAAAATTAAGGTCGTAGATAAAATATTGTATGCAACGCGTGCTAAAAGTCGTTTATGCGCGAGACATGTTATGAAACTCAGCCTTCGGCTTCGTTTCATAATTTTCATGTCTCGCGCATAAAAGTCGACTTTTAGCACTTGTTGCATAAATAGCTATTATCTACGATCACTACTAAAAGTAGGCTTTTTAACACTCGCTTGTTTCACTAAAAGTGACGTTTTATAGTTTACCGTGTTTAAAGAAATCAGCTGTTTACTTTTAGCACATGTGCTAAAAGTGACGCGAGGTTCAAAACTACAATTTCGAACTGCAACTGAAGTTGTAAAGCTATTCTAGTTGCTTCTTGCGTTACAGGTAAAGCGCTTTTGAAATAATTAAAGCGTTATGTAATGAATACAGTCATATGTGGAGTATCAATAATTACATTTCGTACAACTCACCTTGACAGCACGGGCGTGGCCAAACAATCGCCAGCGGCGTAGCCTACTATTCATTATGACGCAGCGTCGCAGATGCGAACCTTTCTTAAATCGATATTTATGGATTAATAACGGTAAAATTAAGGTCGTAGATAAAATATTGTATGCAACGCGTGCTAAAAGTCGTTTATGCGCGAGACATGAAAATTATGAAACGAAGCCGAAGGCTGAGTTTCATAATTTTCATGTCTCGCGCATAAAAGTCGACTTTTAGCACTTGTTGCATAAATAGCTATTAAGGTTTAAAGAACCGATTTTATCAAAATTAAAAAAAATCTTGTTAGGAAACGCGTTACACACAATAAGGGATTTCCTAACTGGTTTTTTCTACGACCACTACTAAAAGTAGGCCTTTTAGCACTAGCTTGTTTCACTAAAAATGGCGTTTTATAAATCAGCGTGTTACAAGTGATATCAGCTGTTTACTTTTAGCACACGTACTAAAAGTAAACAGCTGGTGTTGAATTTAGAATTTTAAACTAGAAGTGAGGTTTAAAGTTATTCTAGTTACTTCTTTCGTTAGAAACACCTTTGATAACTAACTTTGACAGCTACCGGCTGCAGAAACAGTCACCTGTGCCGTCAAGGCCATCTCTTTACTATGACGTAAATTATAACTGTCATAAATGCAAAACCTTAAATCGACATTTATGTCATATATTAATAAAAGTAAATTTAAAGCCGTAGAAAAAATATTGTGTGCGAACTCGTGCATAAACATTCACTTTTAGCACTTGTTGCACAAATAGCTATTAGAAATCCTATTTTAAATTTATTCACTTTGTTTTATTTAATTTTTTAGAAAGGCGCCACCTACTAAAAAATAAAGATTAAACGCATTTATTCAAAAACCAAAAACAACTGCCCTTCATGTCAATCTGGATCAGACGGAAGAAATTCAAAATCCAGAGAAAGCAGATGATTTGCCAACAAACTCCACAGAAACTGAAACCGCATCCACCCCTATTCTGACTAGAGATGGGCGCGTGAGTGAATTTTCGCTCACGTCACGCACGTTTCACGCTTGCTGTAAACAGTCACGTTCACGCACGTTCACGCTCACGTTCACTCACGTTCACGGCGTGACACGCCACTCACGACGTGACACGCAGCTTTTATTTCAAAATTAAAATCAGATAGAACAAAATGTTCAAATTTAAAACCAATGAAAAAACCCTAAAGAGAACTAAAAATATGTTTTGCACCTGACATAATTTACGTGATATGTTGCAATCAGAATAGTTGACATAAAAAGAAAAAAAGAAAAATTGACTACAATAACTTCGACAGGGATAAATACTGATTTCTCGCAAATATATTTCTTGCAGCTGTCTTCAAAGACATTACTTTTAATACTAAAAGCTGTCATTGGAATTGACGTTTCTCTTATTGCTATCAGTACAGAAGGTATATGTTGCTAGGCAACACTTTTAATTCGTAGGTTTGCAAGTACTTTTACGTACAAGGATCAACATTTTCAGCGTTAGCCGAGTATAAAAAACAAACCATTACTTTTATTAGAATAATAAGTTCATCTACACATCTACACATTAAAATGTTGATTTAAAAATAATATGTAATCAACATTTGCAGCGTTACGTCGAATTCTGCGCTCTTCTAAAATTCGCCCAGCTGTAGAAAATTCTCTTTCGCTTGTAGCGAAACTTGCGGGTATGTTTAAAATTTCTCAAGTTTTTTAACAGTGGCGTATTTACACTGTTTTTCCAAAATCATAAAATGCCATCTACATTTCCGAATTTTAATTTAACATACTAATTTAGTTTTGTTTCGACATCATCCTAATTACACGTGTCATCGTCAGAGTTATCTCTAAGTGTAGAAAGATAAGAATCTGATGCTGATGTACCAGTTTTGAGTCGTTTGCTATGTATTTCATCATTATCATCTATAGTTTTATTTTGCATTATAATCTTCTCTTTTATGTGAAGGTATGAACTTTAAGGATTTATAATTAGGGTCCAAAAATAAAGCCACATAATGTAACTTGTTTGGCACAATTTGTGAAATGTCGAGGTGAAGCGACGTTTTCAATAATAGTTTATTTTTCATGTTTTAAAGCAAATGCGCACATCAATGAGAACATAAGAAAAATAGTTACACTACACAAGGGAAGAGGAAGCTGTGGCATAATACTACTTAGTTTCCTTAACAATTACCGTTTCATAAACTACAGCTTTTAGTAGTAATTCTTTTATGTTTGAAGTTTAGATTCGTGTTTACTGATTTTAAATTGTATACACGCAAGTACAATATATTTAAACGATGATATGCAGTGTCCGTCAAAAAGTCGGCATAATTCGGAAAAAAAAAATTCAAAAAAACTTTTTACGTCAACAATTTGTGCATGTCTAAAAACCTATTTACCCTCTATCATATTTTTACTTATTTAGAAAATGGAGTTTTTCGAAACTGTCAAAATCTGAAAAATGCTATTTTTCGGAAATTAAGTAAGATTTCAATGATTTTTCTTTATCCAATTACATGTTCTAAAAAAATCTCCTCATTTAGACAACTGTAAAAGAACATTTACAGGGTTTTTGTAACAGTAATTCATTAACAGGGCTATATTAGAGTTTCTTGAAGCCATTTAAATACATATTAATTAGAATTGAAAAATATTTCTCCTAAAAAGCGCCTTGCATAAAAAACGTAAAAATTATGCCCACATACTACTTTTCGGCAAATAATAAAAAATCTAAAGAAGTAATAACAATTTTATATTATTTTTTCCAATTATAAATCTTAGTCGTCACATAAAAAAATAGAATTTTAATATTGTCTTGATATGTGAAATTTCGAAACATATTTAAAAAATTAAAAAATTAATTTTTAGCTAAAATTTAAAAAAAATAGGTGTTTTCTGGGTTTGAGATTGTTCAGTTACCGAAAAATAACACACTCTAAAAAAATCTCACTGAAATCTTACATAATTTCCGAAAAATAGCACTTTTCAGATTTTGTCAATTTCTAAAAACTCAATTTTCTAAATAAGTACAAATCACTCGGTATATATGATAGGGGGTAAATAGGTTTTTAGACAACCACAAATTATTAACGTAAAAAGTTTTTTTGAAAAATCAAAAATAAAAATTTTTCCCATATTATGTCGACATTTTGGCGGACACTGTATATAATTAGTACCTACCTAATTCTACTTATTTGATATTAGTGGCGTTCCTTTACAATAAAAATCGTTTGGGATAGTAGATCTTAAGAAATAAATATAAGTAAATGACTATTATTTATATTAAACAGAAACATACAAAAATGTAAAGTAAACGTTTTACTCTTGAACATAACACTTTAATATAATACATCTGACTGTACAGTCATTTTCATAAGGACACGCATTGCAATGTATTCCTCATTTTCAGCACTACTCAAATCTGAGACTTCTTAAGTTTCGTAACCTATAAAATAATTTTCATATATAATGCAACTAGTGGGTTCTTGATTATCAAATAATCATTTCTGTTTACACGAGATATATTGTTTGGCAATCGCGCGAGTCCGAAGGACGAGCGTGATTGCCTAAAACAATATATCGAGTGGAAACAGAAATGATTTGATAATCAAGAAGACACGAGTTGCATTCGGCTAGATTATATCACGAGTCAATAAACAACGTTTGAATAGTGTATTTTAAATATTAAAAGTACGGTTAATGTGGTTATTATGACAATTGTACTGACAGCAGGTAACGTGATGTTTCTGAAGGAGTGTGATTATCACCTATTAATCAGGAAGGTATGTGATTGTCAGTTGCTATGTACATTATCAAAAGTTAATACATGCGTAACTATGCATTTGGCCGTTTTTCATTGGTTGATATTAGAGGAAGTGGTATAATCATATATAATGCAACTAGTGGGTTCTTGATTATCAAATAGCCATTTCTGTTTACACGAGATATATTGTTTGGCAATCGCGCGAGTCCGAAGGACGAGCGTGATTGCCTAAACCAATATATCGATTGGAAACAGAAATGATTTGATAATCAAGAAGACACGAGTTGCATTCGGCTAGATTATATCACGAGTCAATAAACAACGTTTGAATAGTGTATTTTAAATATTAAAAGTACAGTTAATGTGGTTGTTATGACAATTGTACTGACAGCAGGTAATGTGATGTTTGTGAAGGCGTGTGATTATCACCTATTAATCAGGAAGGTATGTGATTGTCAGTTGCTATGTACATTATCAAAAGTTAGTACATGCGTAACTATGCATTTTGCTGTTTTTCATTGGTGGATGTTAGAGGGAGTGGTATAATCATTATAATATACCTTATACTCGTACATAATTCATACTTAGCTACCACAGTCACTTAAATTTCTAATTACCAATTCGTGAAAAAGTAAGTCTTTTTAACTATTTTATTGAAATTGCGAATTGTCAATTTGACACTTATAAATTTTGAAGTCTTTTATGATAAAATTTCGAGTACCAGATATGAATATGCAAAAAAAATAACCTTCAAACTCATTAAAAAAGTAACGTTTGGATATGTGTTGTACACGTTATTTTTTTCATAGTAGTATCTTGTAACTCAAAATGTGGTCAAAATGACTTCAGTTTACAACTGACAAATTTATAATTATCAACTTCAATAAAATAGTTAAGAAAAGTGCCATCTTCTTTACGATTTTCCATAAAAAAGACATTATTCAGAATCACTGTGGTAAAAAATTAACTATTGTAAACACATTTTATAAAGACATTGGCTTAAGGTATAATTCTGAACTTTATGAATGAATGAAAGCAAACTAAGATCATACAGGCAGAAATACACGTTTTAAAAAGGAAATGCCGAATTCACACGAAGCTAATTGGGGGTTATGGACCAACTAGTTGGGCGTTGTGTCCCTAGAAAATCTTTGGGCGTTGTGGTCGCTTTGGGCGAAGTGGGCCTGCTAAATATTTGGGGATTGTGGGCGCACTTTGGGCGTTATGGACTTTGGGGGTTATGGACCAACTCGTTGGGCGAAGTGGGCCTGCTAAGAGTTTGGGCGTTGTGGGCTTTGGGGGTTATGGGCCAACTGATTGGGCGATGTGGCCCTAGAAAATCTTTGGGCGTTGTGGTCGCGTTGGGCGAAGTGGGCCTCCTAAATATTTGGGGGTTGTGGGCGCACTTTGGGCGTTGTGGGCATTGGGGGTTATGGACTTTGGGCGAAGTGTCCTAGACCCACTATAAATTAGTAAATAGTTATCCCTAGCCGCAAAAACTTCTATCCTTTCAACAAGAACAATAACAATCAATATTAACTACAACAAACAACTAAAATATAACAATATAAATTACACAATACAGGTAGCAGCAACGGTTTTTGCTTTGATTGTTGTCTGCAGTACCATTCTCTAACAGCAAGCTGTACCTCAGCATCCGAATTGAACCGTCGCCCGTTTAGAGTTGCTTTAGTGGACTAAACACATGGAAATCGCACCGGGACAAATCGGGAGTATAAGTAAGGTAGATGTTCTAACACTTACCAATGCATACGAGCAAGCCAGTCCTGAACCGTTCGGGCTACATGGGGGCGAGCATTATCGTGCAGAAGGCTACGCTTAGCCGTTTCAACTGATTATTTTTGAGATAGCATCTTCTAATTCGTCATTTGTTATCAGTTAGATATCTTATTGGCCTTCTGTACTATTATTATTATCCTCTGTATCATTTTGTAGATCTGTCGTTTCTATTATTTCCTCGATTCTCGCTAGTTCTTCAAATTTGTTCTTCATGCGTTAATATATTATTACCTTCTTTGTCTTTTATATTTTTATCGTATACTTTTTTCTTTCGCAGCAGTTTTAAGATGTTAGAAAGTGGTTTCTGGTTTTGTGTAAAGTTTTCTTTCAATTTGTTTCCAAATTCGATCCATAATTCTTATTTCAAATTGCTTACTAATATTTTAACCTCTTTTTACTTCCAACATACTGTCTTTTACGCGTTTCCATTAATTTTCGATCTCTTTTTCCCATTCCCCTTCTTCTAATCGTGCCTTTAAACACCTTTGATATTCCGCCTTACATCTTTTCCCTATGAGTTTATTGCTTCTAATTTATTCTTTTACTATTTTTTACCTTAGTTCTTGTTGGCCTTTCTCCTTTTCTAGAAGTTCAACTTTTACTAACTTATGATCACTTCCGAGTTCAGTGTGTCTAATCACTTTTATGTCTTCAATATGTTTTAATTTGTCTCTATTCGTTAAGAAATAATCCATTATTGACTTCTCTTTTCTACTATGTTCTTCTCCTACGGATTTATGTATGCCCTATTATTCTTTCTCCCTTCTTATTTCTGGTGATCAACCCTTCTGATCAACCCTTCTACTCTCGCCTACTTTTCTACTCCTTCGTTGGTGTTTCCCACTGTTCTATTCAGATATCCAAAAATTACTTTCTTTGGTCTTCCACTGTCCAGTGTCCACTACAACCTGTAAAATACTATCGAATCTTTTTCTTCTTTTGTTGCGTCTTCATTTGGCGAGTACGTTATTATTAATGTCCATATTTTCCTGCTTAACAATTCTGTTTCCACCAAATGCAGCTTGTTTATGTAGTTTTACTATTAATCGTACACCTTATTTTTTCCTTTCAAAGCAATACTAAAGAGAGTAAAGAGTTCAATTCCCAATGCAATGGAATGCCTGATAATCATTACAAAACAGTACTCGGCGTTTATGAATTTTAGAACTCCTAACCCTAATTTTGATTTGTGATATTGTAATTGTTGAAAATGGTGTAAACATCTTTGATAACACTAATAATTGGGACGATGAACACCAATGTACTTTTCGAAGTTCCATTAGTGAGACCGAAAACGGCAACGTGACTATAGATGAATGTCCACAAAATATTCAATTACAGTTGGAAAATACTGTGATGCCAAAGAAAACAAAAATGACAAGTAGACCCAAGGGTGCAGATGTCACAGTAATGTGTTTAAAAAAGTTGTTAAGAAATGTTGTTTAGTGATATGCATATAAAAACATTTCATGCATAGGTACATATATGGTTAGTAACTGTCAATTATTGTTTTGTATGTATGTATCGTCGATAACCCCATTTTACCTTGCGTTGTAGAGGCTAGTGCTTTATACGCTTGCGTCTGGCGGGCGGAACAATGCTTAACTTGCCACGGATTCGGGTTACAAAGTTCGTATGGGCCTTTTGTATTTGCGCAGCAACTATATTTTGAGGTGTGTGTCTTGGTGATATGTTGAATTTGTTACTCTATCTCTTAGGTCTGTGGTGCTGCGTAGAACACAGTTAATTTGATGCCCAACTGTAAATAGTCTCGCCCAGACCGATTTCAATCGCCAAGGCTACGGAAAAATTCCGACCCGCGCGGGATTCGAACCGAGGACTTGCTTAATGCAGGCCTAGCTCTTGCCCAACTGCGCTACCCGGCTTCTTATTATTGTTTTGTTTAAAACAAATCGTTTTCGTTCAATAAATAAATGAATACTCAATCGTGGTCCTTAATTTACCTACCTTTATAGGTGTTGTCAAATCTGTAACTTATTCGTATATTGAAGACGACAACCGCTCGCTACATATGACGTCAGTTCGTATCTGTAAGAGAAAATAATGCAAATACAAAATTATAGAGGACGTTGGTTCCTGGCTTTAAGGAGATTTATACCGCCATGAATTCGTATCTTTAACCACGGCGTACGGCGTTAAAAAAATCAAGAGTGCCGACGTTACAGATATATTAAAAAGAAAATATAAACAAATAATACCTGTAACCAATACACAACTGTGTGTTGGGCGAAGTAACAGAAAACTGTATCAATGATTTCTGAATTAAAGAAATTTGATAAAGCTTGTAATCGCAAGTAGTTATATATCGAAAAGATGAAGAAATAGAAACTTTCTGACAAAATCACGAAACTATTACACCACAGGATGTATAAAGGTAATAAATAATACAGAGTATTTAACATGCATAGCTTGCTAAATAAATTATTAGAATGGAAATATATTTGTAAATGTCTAAGAATGCATTTCAGATGTTTTTTTCGAAAAGTTTAAATTAACCAATATCAGCTGTTTTTGGTTGTATCGTTCTTTAATAAAGTGAAATATATATCTTTGAAATACTTTTTCTAATTGAAGATGGCAAATTACACAAGCCTTGGCAGCACATTTGATAAATGTGAACAAACTGTAAATATGAAAGCAGCTTGGTTTATTGGAATATAGAACGTCTACAGTAATATTTACATTTGTGTGTAAAGATTATTTTCACTTTATTAACATTTTTGTATTGGACACATCGTGATGCTTGAATATTTCCCCGCTATTATTATTTAAATAAAAAAATAAGTAAAAATTTTTAGAATGACACGGGATGTTTTAGCAAAATTAAAACATCACCATAAAAGTACTTCAGTGCCTTGTACCTATCAAGAAACCTAAAATTATGCTGTTTTCGATGTTTATTTTATTACACGCACTTTGTCATTCTCAAAATTTCAGGGATCTTCTTTATGTACTAATGATTCCGTAACTTCCATATTGCGCGTCCCTAGCGTATGACATTAAATTGACACCAAGTAATCGTTGAACGTAATGTCATTTTAAAAGGAGTCCCCGTTCGAATTCAGCGAACACAATTACGCCGTTACTCGTTTTTCCATCATTCGGGGATTTTTCTGTGCATTCCATTCATACGATTATCTGGGCTGACCGGAAAGGGAGCTGCGGTTTTTTAGATTTCACCATGCGCACGGTTTCATGAAGAATACACGTGCCGAATCCCACACCAATCAGGTGAAAAATTGTTTGCTGGTCTAACGAAATTAATTATGTGTATGAACAGTTATCGTAGAATCGACTGGAATGTTCTGGAAGCTTCCAGAACACGGCGTTAGATGACACCGCTTGGCTTAATCTGAGAAAGTTCGGTGCGTTCAAGCAATCCCGAGACAGCTTTGGGGTCTGGGGTCATTCTCGTTCTTTCTTGCTTTCCTACGTCTTGTTGCGTCTGTGACTGTGTTTATATAAACTATTTGCTATGTACACTGTACGCCTCTCAGATAAGGCAGTAATCATGTTAACTGTAATGGTGTTAACGCGTTGATCAGTATAGAAGAAATTGAATCAATGTGTTCATTTTGACAAATTAGTACAAATTAGAAACAAAGTAGAAATCTAGAAATGGAGAAGTTATTTTTTAGATGTCTATCAGCTCTAAACCGCCTACCATCCAATAAATTAATAAATAATAAAATAATGCTACACAAGGGTATACACCTATATAAAAAGAGAAATCCTATTAGATCTGTTTCTTTAAAATTCAAAAACAGGGCACTGAAGAGCACATCGTCTAGGGGGAATCACCTACTGATTAATGACAGGATTAAAATATCCATTTGAACTCAAAATGAGCAAGAAATCAACATCGATACAACTTTCAGTTAAATTCAGTAATGAATGTTTTGAATCCACAGATATCTTTCTCTCTCTAGCGCGTCCCCTCTCGAATCAAACGTGTGTACGTGATTTCGGGCTCATCCACTTTCACCGCGACATTCACATCTTGGCGCGAATTTTACAACTCGCCACAAATCCATTATTTTGTACGCCAGAGTGTCGCAGCCCGCGCAATCTCTCATGAATGGAGTGAGGCGCCCCCTCTTTTTTCCATCGGCGTCCCTCGCCAGTGCGCGGCAAATTGGAGATCCACCCCCGCGTCGCGGCGCTACGTCACCGCGCCCCCGCCGCCGTTATTGAAATCCAGCTACCCTACGGGAAAGCCGGCTCTATCTGGCGCCAACGAGTTTTACTTTCTCCTTTTTTTGTTAAACGTAACTCAATCTCGATAAATTATGCAGAACATCAGGATTTTATTTAACTCGATGTAAACCTGCTATTTCAACGGTTTTACAATGTCGATTTTGCTTCGGTATTCAGAATTTGGTTTTGGCGATTTATAAGGGTATAAATAGGGTGTCCAGGTTGAAATGTATCCATTATACTCATTTTACATACACATTTCGCGTGCGTCAGGGTAGTTTACTTACTTAATTATACCTTAACCGCATCTACCGCTAAGTGTTGGTTGTTCTTTGTTCTTTTTCAGAACATAATCTTTAGCGTTTACTTAGCACAAATCCATGTACTGCCTCTAACTTTTAATATTTCTCCTTCGGGTTTTCTATATCACAGACCACTATTTCAACAAATTTGTTGGTTGATCACTTGATCAGATCCCAGACTGTTTCTGATTTCACTACTCTTAATTTTATCCACTCCCTTTATTTGCCCTGAGATTTTCATTTTTAGGTACCCATGACACCTTCCCGTAGATCCATGTTGGCCACATCTCTCAAGAATACACAATTGCATTGAATAATATTGGCGCTAATGCTATTTTCTCAACAAAAATATTCCGGAACACCTAAACCGGTTATAGTAGCACGATGAACTGCTAAGTGGTGGCACTAGTATACTTTGTGAAACAGTGTGTCAAGTGGAGTAGATGATCGTTTATTACCAGTCGTACACGTATCAATGTTGCCAGAAGTAGACAGCATGGTATCATACCTGTTTTTCATGGTATTTTATAGTTATTAAGGTACCAAGGGGCATTATGAGTAAAATAAGAGCCCAAGATTGTTAGTGTACTAACCGAGGGTTTGGCCCGAGGTGTGTACAACAATCGCGGGCTCTTAGCTCATAATGCCCGTGGTGCCTTCAAGGTTTTATGTCCTACCAATTTTCTTACCTAATTCATATTCATATTCAATTCATATAATTACTATACTTGGCGCAGCGAACAAATAGAGTGGCTTATGCAACCCAAATAACATATTTCAAAGCTGACTGAATAAATATTTGAACAATAATTACTAAAGAATCAGAAATGGCGGTTCTCATAATTAGACTTCATTTCTTCTGACATTAAATAATTTTTTGAGGTTATGATACAAATAGAAACTTAAAAAGCATGACATTTGTGCACTTGTAATATGTAGACAATAATGAGATTTAACAAGCTCCAGGCCACATACCTACATACTACACGTGCACAAATGTTATGCTTTTTAAATTGGTCGAAGTTTCTATTTGCATCATAACCTCAAACAATTATTTAATGTCAGAAGAAATGAAGTCTAATTATGAGAACCGCCATCTCTGATTCTTTAGTAATTATTGTTCAAATACTGATCCAGTCAGCTTTGAAATATGTTATTTGGGTTGCATAAGTCACTCTATTTGTTCGCTGCGCCAAGTATATGCTATGGTATTTAAGATTGATCTAGTTAGCTGATCTAAGTTAGATTTGTGACATTAGATGAGCTGTCATTAATTTTCATTGTGACAGTGGTGCATAATTTTTGAAATAAAGGTTGTATCCATGGAAACAAATACTGTTAATTTTTCATAATAACCCTAGTGTTCTTATGAAGAAAATAATTGCCCTGGAGCGTTATTTTATATCTAAGATACCTTAAAATAGAGTCATTAATTTTAATTAATGTACTGGTAGGACATAAACATAAATAATGGTATCCAGTTTTTCACAGTTTTTATATTAACCAAGCAGGGCTGTATTAAAAACCATTTAAATTTTTCAACAGCATATTTTTAATAAAACACTGCTGGAGCCTGTGGTTTGAAAATATCACAAATTCGTTAAAACCCCTCATCACATAAATATTTAACAACTACTAAATACGTATTTCGACAACCACGCTGTCATCATCGGTAGCTACGAAAAACTTTCACAGTAAAAAGGCAACGATGTACTCGTGACCAAATCACAAATGGAAGTGGGCGATGTGCGCACATTTTACATCTATTTGTACTGTCTCACCCGGAGGCGTGGCCGAGGACCAATGAACTTGGCCAACGGTCAATGTAACTTCAACAAATCATATAAGACGGACGACGGTATTGGTCCGCCATCTTTGTTCAAAAGTTTATTATCTCGGTTCTTAAAAATGGTCAAGCTTTCAAAAGAATTTAGTTACTTTGTTGAAGTTAACGCCTTTACAATTTTTAGGTCATCCTCTTTTATACTAAAACCCGTTTCAAAAATATGTTTGGCAATACTCAATTTTTCGAATCTGTTGAATCTAAAATGAGCTAAATGCTCTTTAAACCTAGTACCAAAATTACGACGTGTTTGCCCAATATATTTAGAATCACAATGGGAACATTTAATTTCGTAAATTCCAGATCTCTCTGAAGTCCTCAGTTTGTCTTTGGGATTTCCCAACAAATTTCTAATATTGTTGTTTGAACTATACACAACTTTATGGCCCGATTCTTTAAAAATGTTTGCTAGTCCCTTTGTAACCGGGTGAAATGGAATTTTGATGTACTTGAGTCCTTCACTTCTAAGACTGACGAGAGTTGTGGAATTTCGAACGTGCAATTTTATTTTTTGTTTCCTAATCAAATTATCGATAATTTTAGAAGAGAAACCATTGTACACAGCGATGCTTTTTATGGTCTGAAGTTCAGTGATATATCGATCTTTGTTTAAAGAAAAGGTTAACAGCCTATACACTAAACAATTTAAATCAGCCATTTTGTGTTGAAAACAATGATTTGAATCCTCTAAAATAAATCTGTTTACATTGGTTTCTTTTCTATAAACATCAAATTCCAACTTATTTTTATTTCTTATTACTAAGGTATCTAGAAATGGAAGTTGTCTTTCGTTTTACATTTCATATGTGAATTTTATGCTAGGAAATTTAGAACTTAACTGATACAAAAAATTATCAATACTACATTTAGATAAATCAAAAACAGCAAAAATGTCGTCCACATACCTAAACCAAATCCTTGGGAAATACTTTGTTTCCCATTGCTGTTCCTTCGTGCTGTTCATAGAATTTTCCATCTATTTGAAAGCAATTCTGCGACATGCAATGTGTAGTTAATCGAACTAACTCGTCAATTTTGTTTGAATCCAAATTATTATCCGTAAGCAATTCGCGCAAATAAGTCATAGTTTGTGAGACTGGTACGCTTGGAAAGAAAGAACACACGTCAATTGAAACTAGAATCTCGCTTTCACCAAGTTCCAAATCTTTAATTTTATTTATCAGCTCCAACGAGTTTTCGACAGAAAAATTATTTTGAAGTTTTCGCAAGTTTCTAAATTCATTTGTTAACCATTTATATAGGAGGTAAGTCGCGGAGTTAATACCAGAAACAAAAGGTCTCACCGTTTTGCCTGGCTTATGTATCTTAGGTAAACAATACATGTTTGGCATTTCTAGATTAGACGTAGTCAGCTTATATCTAAGGGCTGGAGTAATAAGTGTGGGACCGGACTTCATCACATCTTGTGTTTTAACAATCATGCTCCTTAGGAGAGACTTTTTTTCAAGCAGACTTGAATTGGAGTTGTATAAATTGCATTTGAACCTCACATGCAATTTATCTGAATATCAATTTCAAAAATGGAACAATTTTCAAAGGCGTGTATTCGAAATTAATGATCATAAATTTTAACAAAAGATTATTAACCACAAGAAAAAACTTGTAAAGTTAGGCGTTTAAAAACGAGTCTTCAGAATCCTTTAATAAAGACGAATTGGCTTTTTTAAATAGGGGTTTAAAATTCAATTTAGGTCATACTAAACCACCTTTAGAAGATATCGCGTTGCCGGCATCGAAAGTTCAGTTGCCACTTTAGACGAACAGAACTTGCAAAATTAAAATTTCGGAAAACCTTCAATAGAAAAGGTGAAACCACTGAATCGATTAAAAAAGACCATAAACTTATTAAGGGATTGCGCAACAAGGGATGTTTTTATCTAAAAGCTGACAAAGTTAATAAGATTGTTATTTTAGATAAACAGAGTTATTTTGATAGAGTAGGTACATTGCTTAACAATGAACCCTACAAAGCATTAAAAGAGTCTCCCCTAAGGAGCATGATTGCTAAAACACAGGATGTGATGAAGTCCTGTCCCACACTTATTACCCCAGCCCTTAGATATAAACTGACTACGTCTAATCCAGAAACGCCAAAAATGTATTGTTTACCTAAGATACATAATCCAGGCAAAACGATGAAACCTATTGTTTCTGGTACTAACTCCCCGACTTACCTCTTATCTAAATGGTTAACAAATGAATTTAAAAACTTGCCAAAACTTCAAAATAATTTTTCTGTCGAAAACTCGTTGGAGTAAAATTAAATACTTGGAAAGGCAAAGCTCTATTGGCGACTGGGCTAATACATTCTAAAAGGTTTGGTACAAACGTTTTGTGTAAAGGAATTAAATTTATTGTTTTGGACACTACTACGTAACGAAGTCTCTTGCTGATTAGTTTGTCTGTGTATTTTAATTTTTTAGAAGAGAATTTAACCCCAACTTGTAGGATTTTCATATTGGGCCACATTTGTGAGCATTATAATAGGTAGGCGTAAGTTTGAAAATTAGATGATACTGGTAAATATTTTAATTTTACTATTACTCTTATTTAAGTAAATATAGAAACATTTAAATTTCCTACTTTTACATCCTTATATGTAAAAGATTCATTATTTTTGAAGTAAATATTTCTTTGCGAAATTTAAAATAAAAAAAGAAATTCGAATTAATTTAGTTTTGTCAGATAATTATTTAATTTATATTTTTAATAAATCGAAAACTGTAGTTACCTTGATCTTTCCAATCGCTCTTTGAAGTGTATTTGTATATTCCTATAACAATAAATGAAATTTTGTAACGAATAATACTATCCATAAAATTAATATTCGAATGAAAAAAGATTTGTGTATATCATTTAACAAATATTTATTGGTTCTGGCCTGCACAATATTTAGCTGGAAAAGCTTTTAACTTGCTGCCAAAGAAACTCTGTAAAAATCTATAATATTGAAAACACATTTAAAAAAATATATTAGTATCAAAATCGCATTATAACATTAATGATAGCATATTATTATACTAGTTTAATAAGAGGGCCTATTGTAGGATTCTAGCACGAGTGAATTTGGGGCACGAGAGTAGCGTGGAGTGCTCCAATGGAACGAGTGTTGCAATCCCTCTTATTAAACGAGTATAATATACTATTTGATCTACTTTGCATAAAAAAGACTCAAAAACTTTGAATTTTGACATTTCATAAATATGACATCTGTCAGTTGTCTGAAACAAGGTAGGCTGTTTCAATGTTCTTCATGTGAAAATAGCAATGCAAAAACAGTGCTATAATGGACTCCATTGTAGCACTGTTTTCGGTGTTATAATTACTATATTATGACATCAAAGTAGATAAATTGTAAGTGTATCTATTTTTTGCTTGTCTGTAACTATCCATATACAATGTAATCGTTGTTTTTTATGAAACTACATATATAGCATAACTAGCTCTCACATATTATTATTTGAATTTACATTTAGCTATAATTCCTCCGTCAGGTAAAGACATCCTCCTTGAATTTTCATTTACATCGGGTCTCAAGATAGGGTTCTCCAATATCTTATGACTTCTTCTCTAATTTCGATTTCCCATCTTCTAGTTAATCTGCCTCTTCATCGTGTGCTTAGAATGTCTCCTTTCGCAGCCCTGCATTATAATATAAAATCAAAGACTAGCTGGCATAAAGAATTTGTGTAATGTAGCCATATACAAATTTTAGTCAACAGTAATATCCCAAGTGCTTTAAAATATCCGATTAAATGTTGACGTTTTCTGACAGAATGTTTTGTTAAGAAATATGTCAAGTACATTTGCCACACAATAAAATCCCAATTGTGCAGCAAGACGGATTTTGGCGGATTATTTACAAGACATTTCTTTAGAGCTAAACAGTTTGACAAAAAAATACTCCAAATGTTTTCAGGTAAGTTTACATGCACGTGGAATATTCGACATGATTATTTCATGAATAAATAGATAAAATTCAGTTAGTGAAGCACCTTTGATAATGATTTTTCAGGAGCGATTAAATTCTGACAAGTTGTTAACCGTGGTTAAATTTTGGCATTAGTATGTTTACCATTACTACATTGACAAAAATCCTGGTAATTACGCATTATTATAGATATAAAGAAAATAACTATGATTATTTTTTTCGTAGCGATCTCAACCAATCAGAAGGCTGGTTTTAGTTAAGTTATCTTGTATAATTTCGATTATACAAAATCGATTATACTATAGTAACTTCACTAGGCAACGCAATACATAACTTTTGTCAACTTGATGTGGTTTTCATGGAGATGACGTTCAGCTAGGTTAATACAAACAAATCGAGCTGCCACTAAAATATTTATTTGATCCTAATATTAAAATTTACTCAAAAAATAATCAAATCGAATACAATGCGTACTTCGAACATGTTATACGTCTCAAACTTCCTGCACAATAACAAATCATGTCGGTTTGACAGAATACTCCTCCCGCTGACGCGGTCGGACTATTTAACCTGTCAAACTGACACTCTTTTATTATTGTGCAACAAGTTATCGACATATAACCCGATAATATCGAAGTACTTAGAGTATTACTTCTGATTATTTCTGGCATCTCTATAATAATGCCTAATCGCCATGGCTTCTGTCAGTTTAGTAATGAAAAAATCAAACGTTAAAATTTAACCGAGGTTAAAACTGTGTCAAAATTTAATCACTTGTGAATAATGATTACTAAAGATGGTTCACCAACTGAATTTTATCTATTTATTCAGGTGTGCCAAAAATCCCTCGTGCATGTACCTACTCGGGATTCTGGTTGAGCAGCAAATTTTCTTGACAAATTCCTTAACAAAATATTCTGACAGAAAACTTCAAATTTTAATCGGCTATTTTAATGCACTTGTGATATTACTGGTGACAAATTTTGATCATCAAGTTAGAAGTCTTTCAGTTTGTAAAGTACACCACGTCATAGATGCGCAGAACGCAGGAAACGTCCGAACGAGTTCATTATGTTCAACAAGGTGATTTCCGCTGTTGTATTCAGTTCATTGCCGTTCGTCATGTCATTTTGTTTTCTCGTGTGTTTATCAAAGCTAACTCTACTTTTTACTTCTTTTCGCTTTTTAAAACAGAACCTACTTTTCAGAACTAAACAGCTAGGATTGGGATTATTTTCATGTAAGTAAAAGTGTTCATTTACAGTATGAATTTGAGGTTATGATTACCGTACACGCCTCGAGTAAACCCATTGCTACGCCACTGATACTGGCTATTGGCGCATAACTGTAGCCACGCCTATGTACTTCTTGTTTTGAAGCCACTCTATTTCTTGTTGCAGTAGTATTCATTTCATCAATGGCGAGGGGTCTAGTAATTAAACATTATAACGATCAAAAGATAGGGATCTCCCAAAACGGTAATTAATGCATGACCACATTTCTAGATTGATTCATAAAATATTTCACAACTGAAACACCTAGTCGGGCATAACTTCTGCAGAGGCTGAGTCATGTATCTGGAGAGATCACAATTTTTCTAAAAGAACTATGGGATGCATAAAAGCTTTGTTGGTCAGACATTGTTTAGGATCTTTTTAAACAAATAACCATTTAATAATGATGAAATTCAATTTAGGCGTAATATTTAGTTTGTAATGATAAAATAAATTTGTGAAAATAAATTTATTAAAC
Organism: Agriotes lineatus; assembly: GCA_940337035.1. Taxonomy (NCBI): domain Eukaryota; kingdom Metazoa; phylum Arthropoda; class Insecta; order Coleoptera; family Elateridae; genus Agriotes; species Agriotes lineatus. The sequence goes on from CALNHX010002681.1 coordinate 50,988, forward strand.
GCAATTCGAGCTGCCTTGAATTTTTTAAATTTCAAAAATAAAGTAATTTTAATATTTATAAAAAATAGTGATCCTACTACAGTGAGCGCCAAAAAGCATTGGTCAGTTTCAATTTGTAATAACAATTTATTTGCTTAAATTACACAGTTAATCAGAACTATTTCTTAAAGACTAAGAATGGGAGATTCACTTATGAAAAATGCTGTCGGTTAAATGACTCCCCTCTTGTTGAATGCACTCTTTTAAACGGTGGCCGAAATCTCTCCACGTTGCCGCATATCCTGCAGTATAGCTTCAATATTTTCCCGAATAAACATTTTAAGCTTTTCCAGATTTTTTATCTCTCTTGTAAATACTCTGCTCTTCAAGTAATCCCAAAGAAAAAATCAGCAGTGGTTATGTCCTGCGATCTCGAGGGCTAATGAAGGTCACCATAGCAAGAAATCAGTTTATTTGGAAACGATTGTCGTAAGAGATTCGTATTAATTCTTGCGGTGTAATTTGTAGCACCGTCCTGTTGAAACCAATATTCATTTACTATCTCCTCTATTTGCGATAAAAAGATCTTTAAAGCATGTAATGTCTTTGAGATGTAACCGTTGCCGTTTCACCAATTTCCTCGAAAAAATTAGCCCCACAATCTTTGACGGTGAAACAGCACACCAAACTGTCACTTTCGGAGGATGTCAAACATTGAAACAAAACTCCCAAGTTTCCGATTTATGAAGAAATTATCATTGATTCCATAGGTGAAGTGTATGGGTTTTTATTAGGTATTGAAACTGACCAATGCTTTTTGCCGCTCACTGTATAAAGAAGAAATGTAATCTATTACTTTAAGTGTTCATAAACGAACACTGATTTAGAATCAGTTTATGTATAAATGATGCACTAAAATTATATTTTTAAAAAGATATCAGTAGTCAATGCAGTGTTAGTTAATTTTAAAATAATAGTAATTTAAGGCTGGCGTTTGGCTTATGTTGAAATAATAGGGACAGATTGATACATAGGAATCACGTATTGTCGATTCACACGCGTCGTATGAAGTTATACAAGGCTTCATTTCAAAGACGAATGTTGGCAGATCGGCGTAAACTATTTTATAAATGGTAACAGATTCGCTTGCGCTGTAAAATTGTATTCAAAATATCGACGCTTTTGTAGGCATTTTTCATTTGTATTTCTGTCATCCAACAGTAAAATTTACTTGTGAAAAATAGAAAACAGAAACTGTAAAATAGCTTACAGGAATATACGATTTTTGATCTTTCATTTAAGACCTCAGTGAACTATTTCTGACGTTTAATTATTGATAGTACGTGATTCCTAAATAAATTCAAGCTGTTGTCATTTAGGACGAATATTACAAAGCCAAATGCCGGTTATCGGTGCTGTTTTTGCAGACACCTGATAAATTTCCACATAAATAGCGTATAAATAGTTTAGGCATTGTACGACAGATGTCGTATTGTCGTTACAAAGCCATATACAAAACCAAGGTTGTGAACATGGCACGTACGTGGGACCCGAAAATAAAATTTCAAGTCCCGCACGGGCGGAGTTAAAATCACGCGTTTGCCCGTTTGTCCTATGGTACGGGATTGCTAATTATTCGTTAGAATCCCGACATACTTTCATATACTTTTGCACTATAATTTCTAAAATGTTATTAGGTAGAGACGTAGGTAAATGAATATTTTAAGTTATTTAATAAAAACCGATTGCAAAACCGATAATAATTTAATAGAAAGCTACTAGATAGAATGAGCAACAAAATATATGTTTTTCTTTTTACCTATATATTAATAAGAATTTTACACTAACAAATGCCTATAATAAATCAGTATTGTGTGATCTTCCATAAAATACAAGATACAGTATTGATTTGCAGTAATTTTGGAGGCTCTTTAATTTTTCCTTTCTTTCTTTCTTGGTAAACCAATAGCTGTTAGTGATCTTCCTCTAGGTCTACCTCGAGATTTTATTGCTTCCTAAAAATATGTGATTACTAAAATCTAAGAAATGTCCGTAAAAGTAAATGCTTATAACATACCGGCAAACAAATGTTATGTAAACATGATCGATCATCAACAATTTCTGAATAATTCATATCACAAACGATTTCTTCTTTTGTCTCTACAGAATGGGATTAATCGAATTATAGAATATTATTAACATTTTCTTCGCTCATAATGTCTACCAAATTTTTGGTGCTTTGGCAATCATGTTCTACTACTAGTAGATTATTATTACTGTAATAATCGTGTTCTACAAATCCTTCGTTCAATACCAAATTATTGGTGTTTTGGCAATTACTATATACGTCGTTTTGAAAATTAATAATTTCAACTTTCTCGTGAATGCAAAGTATTTTATAACATAATACTTTAATGTTGAGTTTGCGATACTGTATAACTTGGGGCAGTGATTTTTAGCATTGTCAAGAGTTTTGCAATTTAGTTTCGAAAATTGTACTTTATTCTGTTTTTTATGTAACATTATGGCTTCATTTAATTCTTCATAACTGTTAAAGGCATCGTTTATCTTTAATTCATATGAAGTTGCCATTATCAATCAATAACGTTAATAGCAGACGACAATATTAATTTACATCGATGAACAGAACAGCTGACCGACACACTATAAGAACGAGGAACGGATAAGAGTACAAGAGGAAAGACCGCACAAACGTGTGATAAAACTTCGCCCGTGTGGGACTTTAAATTTTATTTTCAGGTCCCACGTACGGAACTATATCCACGTTTTGCAATGCAATGGGAAATGCGAAATTTACAATACGGTAAATCGCGAATACGAGTGACAGTGAATGATTATTATTAGAGCTCGGATTCATAGCTGTTTTGCTATACGTAATAATTAATAGCTGAACAGAAATGTTTAGAACGAAATATGAATTATGAAGAAAACAATTGTTGAAAAATATTTATTTTTAGGTTGAAAAAGAATGTTTTTCCGCAACCGTCTTGAAAGTCATTACTACTAAAATCTGTCATTAAAGTAGACGTTTCTCTTACTTTTATAACAGTTATATTATAGAGTTGTTGGGAACCAATTTGCTTTACATTGTCACAAACTCACAGTCTCTTATAAAAATATTATACAGTGTTGTACAAAAGTCTGGAACACCTGAAATATCTTGCAAAATCCTGTTTTGTGGCAAAACCGCTTGAAGGGGTCAAAAAGCATTCTAAATTTGCTATCTTTTGAAATACTCTAGAACTATATACAGTGGCGTACACCAGCAGGGTCAATTGGAGCATTTTTTTAAAATGATAACCCCAATATTTTGTTCGAGGAAGTGGAAGAGCACATCGTTTTGAGTATTGTAGTATAAAAGTTTTATGAAGTTGCATAAAAAAATTTTCGAGAAAAATGCAAATAAAGCCAGATATTTCAGGTGTTCCAGACTTTTTTACGACACTGTATAGTCGTACAATATGCAGCCTTATGGAAAACGATAATAAAGATTATTAAACATAAAAAAAATTTTTTAACCTGACTTGTTGAGCTGCTATACGCGTTAATCGTTACTTTTGATTGTTTAGTTACAAAACCGTTGTTTTAAATAACTAAAATATTTTATAATATTAATTTTAATCAAAATTACTATTTATTTCTAACTTTGATACGGCCCTGTCGCTGGATGCGCGCCTCTAAAAAGCATTATTTTATAGATGTTTTATAAGGATCACCTAAATAGTTTAATTATCACGTTCAACACAAAACTGTTGAATGTAGATATGCAATGTTTAAATAAAACAATTTTAAAAATAATTTGTTTGATAGTATCTTGTAATGCTTAAATAATCTATTATAAAGTGGTAATCTCATTTCCAATGTGTTAATATTTGAATAATAATTTACTGTTGAACTAATTTCAGTGACTATTTCCCGCATCTCCTATTATCCAATGAAACGCCATAATTTTCCAAAATTCAACCAATCACGTGTTTTTATAGTGGCAAAAAATCAAAATTTTTCCTTGAAATTTATCAGTTTCTTTTACCACTTGTATCCATGGAAACCACCAAATATGTTGTTTTAAGCAATGTGGCATTTGAAAAACGTCATTAAACTGTCATTGTGAATATATAGTATAAATGTCATTTTCATTGTATACTGATACAAAATTAACCCATATTTGGGAAATACTCCACGAAATGTGTTTCGGGCTCATGATTTTGCTCGGAACACGTTTTACTCAAGATTTGTTGTTTTTTGGCAATGCCCTCAACAAAAAAACTTTGACAAATTCCCTCATCTATAAAGTTAGTTTGTCTTGTGACATTGCCAAAACAAGAAACTTTCGCAAAACATTTTCACCGGCAAAATCATTTGCCCTTAATACATTATTACTGATAAAAATTCAGTCATTAAAATAAGTACATTTTGGCTTAAATATCATGAATCTGGGAAGTATATAGCTGGTTGAAGAAGAGAAATTATAACCCTGTATAGTGTATATGCTAGGATACCTGACTCTCGCTCAGGAGACCCGTGTTCATTTCCGCTACCGAAAACTTTTTTAAAAATTGAATTGTAGTTTATATCTTCACGTACATTACAAATAATAATGTAACAGATTAGTTTTTTACGTAATACGTATGTACTTTCTTGCTTAATTTACTACTAATGTACTTATTAAATGTTGTATTCATATATTATAGCATATATCCATTTCCACCACTTGGGGGGGTGGAATTTTAGAAATCCTCCCATTTTATTCTATGAAATATTTAGAATTCGTGAAAACACAGTTTACCCCATTTCACCCTTTAGGGGTAAAATTTCGAAAAATTATTTCAGTCAGTCTTATACTGAAATGAACCCAGAGCGAAAAAAATCATTCTAACCCCCTACCCCTTTTCGGTTTTCCGTTTGTACCGCTTTAGTGGTGAAATTTAAAAAAAACTTTAAAACCCCTTTCTAAAGATTTAAAAAACACATCTATATACCAAAAAAGAATGCTCTAATTTAACAATCACAGGAGATACAAGGAGTTCTATACTTCACCCCGAATGCAGATTCGAACTTTAAGGGTTGATTAGGGTAAAATCCCGAAATGAGTTTTTAGACATTTGCATTGGATACTTATGCAAGCAAACACCAAGTCGATATTTTACCGGGTCTAAGAGATACTGACGAATTCGTGAAAACACAGTTTACCCCTTTTCATCTCTTTAAGAGTAATTTTTTCAAAAAATAATTCAAAATGTTAATTACTTCGTTACATTTTTTATTATTTACCGACAATTAGTATTTTTTAGAAATGTAAATTGGATAAAGAAAAATCTCAATTGGACAACTATAAGAAAACATTTACAGGATTTTTGTAACAGTAATTCATTAACAGGGCTAGATTAGAGTTTCTACAAGCCATTTAAATAGCTATCAATTAGAATTGAAAAATATTTCTCCTAAAAAGCGCCTTGCATAAAAACGGAAAAATTCTGCAAACATACTACTTTTCGGTAAATGATAAAAAATCTAAAGAAGAAATTAACATTTTATATTATTTTTTCCACTTATAAATCTTTAGTCTTCACATAAAAATTTTTGATTTTAATATTAAGTCTTGGTATGTGAAATTTTGAAAAATTATTAAAAATTTCAAAAATTAATAATTAGCTAAAGTTATAAAAAATAGGAGTTTTCTGGCCTGGAATTGTTTAGTTAGCTAAAAATAACACACTCTAAAAAAATCTGATTGAAATCTTACTTAGTTTCCTAAAAATAGCACTTTTTGGATTTTGACAATTTCGGAAAACTCCATTTTCTAAATAAGTAAAAATCACTCGGTATATATGATAGGGGCTAAATAGGTTTTTCGACAAGCACAAATTATTGACGTAAAAAGTTGTTTTGAAAAATCAAAATAATTTTTTTCCCATATTAGGCCGACTTTTTGGCGGTCACTGTACATAATAGATTCAGAATTTGGCAGAATCACTTGGTTCCTGTTTATTTTAACTAAATTTCACAGATTTCTTTGTTATAGTGACTGAAAGGCCAAGAAGCATAAAGCACCGGATTCAAGGTAAAATGAGGTTTCGATAATACACACATACAAAGGCCATGAAGCTTATTTTACTTAAAATCACAGAATAATCTTAAAATTATCTGCACCGGCAAAAACATCTGTCCGTGTTTTTGGCCCACATCTGCTTAGAACACACCTGCTCAGCAGAGAAACAAACCCTTGCATAAGTTGAATAGCGAGGTAGAAATTATACGGTGGAAAATTCGAGTGCGTCTATATTAATACAGATACCAGCACCACACAACAGGATAAAGAAAGAGGGAAGATTGGTGAATTTTCTTCGTTTCAATCCCCAGCCTTAACATTTATATATCTTCAGATGTGGTGGCAATAGATGGATACTGCTTTTTGCGTCGTGATCGTACAACGAGGGGAGGTGGAGTTGGCATATACGTTAAATTATTATTCAAGCATTATGTTATACAAACTGATAATGTTATCGAACAGTTATTGATAGTGATAACTGCGGGTAGGCAAAAACTTTTATTTGGTGTAGTATATACGTAAACCTCCGAAAAATAGTTACTTATAATACCATCAGTAGTCAAAGTTATGTCGACTATTTTTGCAGTAGTATCACGAATGTTCAGTGTGCTTCCATACGATTAATCCGAAGCGCAATGTACATGAGTAGTGATACCACCGCAAAAATAATCCGCTTAACTTTGACTAAGAATGGTATTCGACGGACTGAAACCATTTTTTAAAATTTGTTTATCCTGAAATTAAGTTGTACCTTTTCTTTTAATAAATAAATGTTGTTGTTAGTGTATGTTGTAACTTTTACTTCAAAAATTGTTGATTAAAACCACTATTAAAAATTGTCAATATAGTTCATTTTTGTTGGCTCAAAGACGTCAAATCTTGTATTTTTATTGGTCAGTTTTTGACAGATGACAACTGAGTTGAATAGTCACTGGAATTTTTAAATTGTTTCAATAATACATTAATACCTATACATAATAACATTTTTTCGTCTAAGCGATTTCAATATATATATAATAATAATAATAATAATACAAAATTTATTGTGCAATACAAAAAGCATACACAAAAGGAATGGGTTCAGCCAAGACTGATCTTCCACTCACCCCTATACATACAATTACTACTATAGAGAATAGTTTTAAGTTACATCAACAGTTTGAATGAAATATTTTTTTAAATTTCTTTTGACAGTTTGAAAATTACCAGTGCTTAAGATGTTATAAAAATCGTTTAACAATTTTGGTGCCATATAGCTGAATGAACACTCGAATTTAGTAGTTCTGTGCGCAGGTATTTGATATTTACATTTAAATCTTATGTTTATGCTATGTATATCCGATTTTTTACGTAATCTATTGTACAAATATGTCGGTTCGCTATTTGTAACTAAATTATAGATAAACATAACATACTGAACACAGAAGATATTTTGCATTTTCAACAATTTTCTTTGAGTATAATACATATTTGATTTTGAAGAAACAGTAGCAGCCGATTTACTATCGTTTATAAATTTATAAGCAGCTATAGACCTATAAGTCTGCTGACGACATTATCAAAGCTCCTGGGAAAAGGTTGTCTACAATCGCCTACTAGAACATATTGAAAACCTCGACATTTTACCGAAATTCCAATTCGGCTTCAGGAGAGGCCATTCAACAAGTCACCAGCTACAAAGAATCAGCGAGCTCATTGAACACGGATTTCATAATAAAAAGTACACTGCAGCAATTTTTCTTGATGTCGCACAGGCATTTGACAAGGTGTGGGTTGAAGGCCTTAAAAAGAAGCTCCTAGACCTGCATATCTCAAGGCAATTATTTTCTGGTTTCTAGACAATAGAACCTTTGCAGTCAAAGTCAATACGACCCTGTCCAAAAGTTCCGGAGTTCCACAAGGCAGCATTTTAGGCCCAGTTCTCTTTAACATATATACATCTGACTTCCCGGAGCTTAACGCAACAGTAGCTACCTTTGCAGACGACACTGCAATATTCACCCAAGCCGATACTCTCAATGAAGCAATAACAAAACTACAGATAGCAGCTAACAAGGTCTCATCGTGGTTCACGCTCTGGAATATCACAATAAACCCCGACAAATGCCAAGCGAAAATATTTACACTACGAAGACTCAACAACCCTCCCTGCTTAGAAATTGATAACAAAGTAATACCGTGGAATCCTAAAGATGGTGCTATCAAATACCTGGGAGTATACCTAGACACCCGCCTAAGCTGGAATTACCATATCAACCAGAAACTTACCCAAAGCTACATCAGACTAAGGCAGCTATATCCACTGCTTAACCGCAAATCTAGTCTCAAAATTGAATGCGCGGTACTACTATACAAAACCTTGCTACGACCTCTTGTATTATATGCATCACAGTTTGGTGCAATACATCGAAAACAAACATACAAAAACTTCAAAGCTTTCAAAACAAAGTGTTAAGAATTGCTGTGAATGTACCGTGGTATGTCCGAAACACACAGCTGCATGAAGGAGCTAGGCATCCAACCAATCGATCAGTGCATCAAAAAGTGTGCGGAGAAGTTCATTACAAAAACAAGTGCATGTAGTGGCGCGGTTTATTATGGAACTCTTTAAAACGAAGATTCACACTAGACTTCAACGTAAACTTCCCCAGGACATGTGTTAACAGATCTAATAGACGATTAATCGATACCAATAATTATTGTGACCATTACCTGGTCACACCATGTTATAGTCTAAGTTATTATTATTAGTTATTATTACATTTTTCTACCTATGCTATGTGTAACAAAAATGTTTGTTGATCTGGCAATAACCGAATTAATAAAAAATTGCATTGGCTTCAAACAAATCATTTTGTATAAATCGAAAAATTGTTTTTCGCATATACCGCCTGCAGGTAAATTGCGATACGTGTTATTTAAATTGCATGGCTTTTGGTTATCAACAAGATATTGCTGACACGGCTGTGTGTAAGTGTATATATTTCTATCAGCATTTTCATTTTGTTCTGTAAACTTAAATTGCCTATATATTTTTTTAGTAGCTACTTAGGTACTTTGAATAATGACCTTTTGCTCAGTTCTATTCTGCGTATAGATTTGTTTTGTAGTCTAAAATTATAATACAATCCTATGTAATGTTTTCAAAATTAAAATGTGCTCACATTAAGATATGTTCACTGGTTGCAAATTTCATGCTTTCAGAGGAACCATTATTGATCCTTCATTTAACTTGCTGGCTGTCTCCGAAACTTTATTTTCTGATTATGTAACAAATTTATTTTTATTGAAGTTTATAATATCATACGAAAGGATCGAAAATCTAAAGGTGGAGGTGTGGGTGGAATTTTAATTATGAACATTTTTTCATATACAATTTTAACTACTTCCAACGATATTGAACAATTTAGATAAGCATCGCCCTTTAAAAATCGTAAATATGCATTGGGAGTATTATACAACCCACATGTATAACATTACTTAGCAGTTGTCAGTTTTACAATAAATACTAATACAATACCTGGTACAGATACCATTAAAAATGTGGGTGTAATCCTTGAATGAAATTTTTATTTTAAAAAACCCATTTAAATGTTGATATGGCTACGCCGTCGTGCTCGAAAACTAGTGCGTGTTTTAAAGACCTTGTTATCCACTCATACTTTAATTTACTATTTCCGAAACCTAGTCAATGTGGAACACCGTTAACGGCATACTGGGTGATGTGGTCAGCTTATGCCTTCGACGACTGCCTTACTTTCCTTACTTTCACAACTTTGGTTTTGGTACCCAATTTTTAAAGCGACTCGGTGGGCCGCCCGCCAGTTGCCAGATGTGGTGATTGAACCCCCAGAATATCATGAAACATTTTATTATTAACTAAGTCACCTTGCACTGCACTGTATGTTGCCTAATGTGGTAGCTTCTTTAGGGTAGTACACAATTAAATAAGCTTGATAACTTGTTATTATTTACTAATCTACAGAAGTCGACTGACACATGTCATATCTATAATAATGTTATTATATATCAAGGTGCCCTGACTCGTAACTAGGTTACTATAGTCTCCCACGCTTATTTTGCTTCCAAAACATAATCCTTTAGGTGCCTTGAAAGTCGATGAAGATGAGTTGATCTTCGTAAGACTAAGGGCTCAGGATCGTTCTGCGCTGGTTCGTGCAAGGCTGGTTCGACCGGCCCCGGCAACGGTGGTGGTATATCAGCACTTTGGTAGTTAGCCTGTGTTTGAAAAGGCATCATCACCAAATGTTCCATGTTGAAGCCCTGGTCCGAATGGCTGGGCTCTAGCTGGTTGTCTTCAATAGGAGCAAAAGTGACTGTTTTTCTTTGTGGTACACAGGTTGATCGTAGCTGATTGATATGTCGCTTGAACACATATCCGTTATCAAGCTCGACTTGATAATGCAGTTGTCCAAACTTTTTTGATTACCGTTCCAGGTCTCCATAGCTGCTTATTGTTGGCGTAGTATCTTGCTTGAACCCTTTCTCCCACGCTTAATTGTCGGACAGCGAGAGTTGATTGTTTAGACTCCTGGAATTGAACTCGTTTGAGGGCATCCGGTGTGATACGAATTTGTCTATTTAAGAACAGTTCAGATGGGGTTCTTCCGCAGCTCAACGGCGTGGCTCGATATCTAAATAAAATCTGTTGAACCTTCTGACGCATAGACAATGGTTCATCTGCCATGGCTGCAAGCCTATGTTTGAGGATTTGTACGTTGCGCTCAGCAAGGCCGTTCGTCGCTGGATGGCCAGGCGTAATAAATTTTTGAAAGATTCCTGCAGATTTACAGAATTTCTGAAACACTTCGCTGGTAAATATGGTTGCATTGTCTGAAACCATTACATCTGGGAATCCATTACGTAAACACACCTCTTGCATCAGTTGTATTGTTGATGTCGATGTAGGCGCTGATGTACAGGGTAGAATTTCAGCCTACTTTGATTTGGCATCTAAAATAACAAGGAAATAATGTCCCTGAAAAGGCCCGGCATAATCAATGTGGACGCGCTGCCAGTTGTTTTCTGGGTTTATCCATGGGTGGAGTGGTACTTTAGGACTACCTTGAACTGCAGCACATGCTGGACACGCTCAGGCTAATCTCTCAATATCCTTGTCGGTCGATTTCCAATAGACTTACCGGCGGGCTAATTGTTTCATCTTTGTTGTCCCTATGTGGGTGTGATGAAGTTCTCGTAGAACAGCAGGTTGTAATGATGCTGGAATGACTACCCGTGGTCCCCTGAACAGGATGTCATTTTCGATTGCGAAGTCAGAGTCGCTTACGCGGCTTCCGCGGAGCTGGTGCAGAAGCTGTGAGAGCGTCTCATCTTTCTGCGTCTCATCTCGAAGTGACTGGTAAGTTAGGTCTGGCGTCAGAATCTGTTGAACAGAGGCTTCACACAGTTGATGGACCTCTTCATTCGTTGCAGAGTCTGTATGAGGCCTTGGGTGGATGGGTGCCCTTGACAGGCAATCTACGTTTGAGTTTTCCAATCCTTTCTTGGATACAATCGCATAGTTGAATCCAGACAAAAATGCTGCATAACGTTGAAGTCGAGCAGAAGTCATTTTTGGAATTTTTGAATGCTGGTGAAAAATTCGCACTAACGGTTGATTGTCTGTGATCAGTGTGAAAGGTCAGGCAAACAAATATTGATAAAAATGATCCACTGCAAACACAATAGCCAATGCTTCCCTGTTCAGTTGAGAATAACCTTTTTCTGCTTGCGTCAGTGATCTTGATGCAAAAGCAATAGGTCGCTCAGTCCCATTAACTATGTGTGATAATATACCAGCTACTCCGTGCGGACTGGTGTCACATGCAAGCTGCACAGGTAATTATGGGTTGAATGGTATAAGGACCTGGTCACTGGCAATCTCTTGTTTCAGCCGAATGCATGCTGCTTCACTTGCTGTCGTCCAATTGAATGCAACATTCTTTTTTAGAAGTTTTCGCAGTGGCGCAGTGAGTGTAGGGGCATTTGCAATAAACCGAGAGTAATAGGTTACCATGCCTAAAAATCTTCGAAGCTCGTCTGTTGATGTTGGCCTTGGCATCTCAGTTATTGCAACCATCTTCTCCGGTGATTTTGATATGCAATTGAATTGTACAACGTGCCCCAAAGATTCGATTTTTTTCCTGGAATAGAACACATTTGCGTTAATTGAGGTGCAAGTCATACTTTTGTAATTTTTTAAGACATGCGTTCAGGTTTAATTTACATTCTTCTGTGGTAACCCCATGTACAACAATATCGTCGAAATAAAATTCTGTCTTGGGTAGCTCTCGTAAAATTTGGTCCATTATTCTGTTACCCAAATGTGTTTTTATACCAAATGACAAACGATTCATTCGATATGTACCCCTATGCGTCGTCATTGTCTGGATCTCACTTGATTTGTCATCAACCTTGATGTGAAGGTATGCTTTGACCAGATCTAGTCTACAGAAAAATCTTGAATTACGAAGACTGTTCAAGATGTCGTCGATTCTTCGGATTGGATAATGAGAACTGATGAGACGTTCGTTAACTCCAATCTTGTAGTCTACGCATAGACGTACTCCACCATCAGCTTTAGGAATGATAACCAATGGCGACCCCCAATCACTTCTTTCTGCTTTGGTCACAATTCCAGCAGCCTCAAGTGTGTTGAGTTCTTTTTCCACTAAACTGGTAAGTACGTATGGAACATCACGCTCTCGATGGTAAACTGGTGTGGCCCCTTCACGTAACCTAAGTGTCACTGTGAATCCAGGGACGCAGCCAATTTTCTCTTCAAACACATTTGGGTATCTGGCGCTGAGTTCATCGATATTCCATATATTATTGATGGAGGAACAAGATGAAAGTGATGATAGCTGTTGATCAATTTTGTTGAGGTCAATTTTTAGTCGTCGAATCCAGGCTCGGCCAAGGATTGCCGCATACTCGTCTGGTACTATATAGATTTCGTCCTGAATTGATAGTCCGTTATACCGTGCATGTACGCTAGTTTTCCCATCAGGGACAAAAATGTCTTGAGTGTAAGAGCGGAATCCAATGGTGGTTGACTGAAGTGGTTTGTTCAAGTTAAGTTCAGCAAATTGATGTCTGGGTAAAATGTTTTTCGTCTATATTAACATAGACATAGTAACGATGAATATTTTCAGATGATTGATATTGATTTCTGTAGATGTCAACAGTATGTTTAATACCATACTGACGAACAATATCAGCATTGACTTGAAAGTGGATGTTGGATTCTGCTAGATCTTGAATATAATTGGTCGATTTCTTGTTTATTAGTGATCGTATGCATACCTTATAAACAAGGCCAGACGTACTGCATAATGAACATTTGAGGTTAGACTTCAAAATGCGGCAGTCTATTGATAAATGATTATTCCTGCCACACCTCAAGCAGAGGCCCCTAAAGTACCCAAGTCAATTTTCGATCGATGACTGCTTCTGGACCTGGACTTGCTATGTGTGCGGCGCCGTGATTGGTCTTGAAACCCCTGACGGTTATGTTGTCTAACGCCTTGGTTAACTTTGTTGATATCAACGACTGGATGTGTCGTTGAAGTTCTCTGGCCAAGTATTGTATATTTGTTATTTCAAGCAGTTAAGCTCTTTTAAGTAATTCAGCTAAAAGTAGTGTCTCAATCCGAGTTCAACTAACGTGAGTAGAAACATTATACCTAATTCTAACATGCCTTTGATAAAAACGTGCGTAATCTGTGAAAAGCTGCTGGTTCCCGAGAAAGAAATAATATGTATTTGCGACAAATGTCGTTTACCATTGCACTCAACCTGCTCAGGTCTCACTCGCACCGAGATTCAATTGTGGACGTCGAGTGATAACAAGTATCGGCCCACGTTTTACTGCGATAGCTGCGTTGCAAATAAAAATGAAATCGCTGAACTCAAAGCATTGATTACTAAGCTAACAGCAGAATTTGAGGAACTAAAACAAAAGTCTACAACCCCTGCTGATTTACTATCTAATGATTACGTCGAAAAGGTGATAGGTGAAATTAATGACCGCAATAAAAGATTAACTAACATAATCATTTATAACGTCGAATAATCTTTATCTGATAGCAGAGATAACCGTATACTGCATGATACCACCCAAGTAAGAGAAGTCATTCAAAAATCTCTGCAAAAGTGAACACAAATGACCTGCAAGTTCATCGTATCGGTAAATCAATTGAAGATAAAAATCGACCCATTAAGGTCATTCTCAAAAATACCAATGATGTGAGGGATATTCTTAAAAAAAAAGTCTATATTGAAGCGAGTTAACCCAGACATCCAAATTGGCTCTGATCAAACACCCATGCAAAGGAAACACCTTACGGATCTGCGCAAAGCCCTTAATGATCGACTTGAAAATGGCGAAAAGAACTTAACTATTAAATACATAAATGGTACCTACTCCAAAAATAACGACCAAAAAAAAAATAAAAAATAATACCTACAACGATACTCCTTCCTCGCAATCTCAAAACAAAGATGCCAATTTTCTATGCATGGATATATAAATATAAGGTCGCTAATTCCAAGTTTTGATACTTTTTCAGAATACATACAGCAACATAATTTTCAGTTAATAGCAGTAACCGAAACATGGTTAGCTTCAGACTTCCCATCAAAGTTAATACATATACTGCAATGATCCTTGTCTTTAATGTTTAATAATATGTAAACAAATAATTCAAATACAAAAGATCACTGCAAACCTTTTTGTTTACGTTGGTTCTTATTTAAAATCAATATTTGACTGACTAATAATATTTACGTGGTTCATTCTATTCAAGTGTTAATCGTCTTTTGCCATTTTATTTCAAATTTACCAATCCGTATCTAGTAATTTGGCTAGCACCGGAATTAAGCATGAAAAACTCAAATATCTTTACGGGTCTGAGGTTCCTTCTTGTTAATAAAATTGTACGCCACTGAAATGCGTAGTTCAAATGCTCTACCATAACCTTGTAACTAACTCAGTCTAAAATTGACGTTGTACAGAGACATTTAACTAAGTGCAAGTCGCCTGAAAGTTTAATTGTTTGTTTACTGCAATTCGAATGAGCAAACGAACTCGGTAAGATTTGAATTATCGCGCTCGATCTACGCGTCGCTCTAGCAATTGTTTTGCAGATCGAAAATTAGGCTTTTGTTTCGGTAAATTAGGAAGAATCTCAAATTTTCTAACCCAACTTTCTGATGGCGGTTATAGCAGTTTTAAAACGTTCCGAAGTCCTGGATTCTGCTTATATCGGCTCCGCAGCGCAGCTTTTGGGTCCCTCAGTAAGTTGTACGCTTACAATAAGAGAATTGGCTTCACCACTGACCTTTTTGAATTTTCCCCAGATGGTCTCCGTTGAGGTTCCGCAGGTGAAAATTGCTCACACCTTCCCTTGCGGTCGGTTGTCAGATGTGCGATGCTGGTATGGTCCTCGTAGGCCTCGGCTGCTAGTGCAGGAACTCCAATATTGCCCCTGGGTGTCCTCGAATGGCCCGAAATGACTTGTCGAAGCTCGGTCGTCAGGAACGGAACGATGGCCGAAGATGAATTTAACTTTAGGTGAAGGATTTTATTGCCTTTATTTGTGCACGAACACTAACACGTTATAAACACTTTGGTGCAGTTTTGTGGCTGTAAATTAATGTAAAGGGTATGAAAATTGAAATTAAACACCAGCCACAATTTAAGCTGTCGACCAGAAATTTTTATTCATTTGTTAATCCTATTGTTCGTTATAAACAAAAAACAATCTACCAAAATTAAACAGGAAATTCGAACTGTGTCAAATCAGTATCTTTACAAATTAAATCTTAAATTTAATACATTTTTACAATTAAACTTAATTCTATAAAATTGTCTTTGTAAGTTTATGGTTATTGTCCTTTGATTTTCACTCGCGTTTCGCTAATTAACAGGCCCTTTTGTTCACTCATTTCACTGATCACTGCCTCCTTTTGGGTCATTTCCTCTTTAGCTACTTTAGAGTTCAATGTAAGTTCCGCTTTCACTTAGGTACTCCCAAACCAATACACATTTTAAATCCAGCTATTTTCGAATTCTTGTTGATCCATTTTTAATTCATGATTCGCCTTCTAAATCTGCCTTTGGGTTCTTTTACCCCATTCTTTCATAAGCCTTCAGCCTCTCTAATCTTTGTTTAATTTGCTCAAAGAAATTATTATTTTATTTACTGTAGTTCAAATTCATTTGCGACACACAGTTAATTATTGCTCTCTGTAAGAACTTGTTTTTTCTCTGCATATTTTAAATAATGCCATAATTTTAACTAAATTACTTTAAGAACTGCACACCCTTGTGACAATCAAGCTTCATTTTCTTCTAGCTTATTTAATTTATTTCCAATAATAATGGCTCAATTTGTCCATGTAATTTCATATTGACAACTTATGTGAAAATTATACAGATGTGTGAATTCTATCAACTCTGTGCTTTTCTATTTTGATTTAATTTGTTCGCACTGCTACCAGAGCTGCTTTGAGGGCTAAAGACCATTGCAATACATGGGTATGACCTAGTCCGCGCCGATAGAGAAACGAGGGGTGGAGGAGTATGCTGGTATATCCAATCTAGCTTAAAATATAAACTTATAAATACAGACTTTATACCAAAAGTTAACACTGAGCAAATTTGGTTGTCTATAAAAATTGGAAACAAGAAAATCTCCCTAGGAGCAGTTTATATACCAAAAATAAATAACGAAAGTCTCGATGAAATTGAATTGGCCTTATCTAATATATCAGTGACAACCAATGATGTTGTTTCTTGTCGGAGATGTAAATATAAACCAATTAAATCATAAATCACCTTACACTCGTAATTTCAACAACCTTATTAGCTCTTTCAATATGAAACAAATTGTAACGAAGCCAACAAGACTTACAGAACAATCTGCAACTCTCATCGATGTGATATGTATTAGTGATAATGTTGAAGTAAAGGAATGTGATAATTTCGATTTTCTAGTAAACTTAACAGACCACATGCTCACTTATTGCGAGCTAATCTATTTTCAGAAAAAACCGAGCCCGTCTACAATTACATACAGATGTTTTACGAACTTTGACCCTGATGAATTCAACTGAGATGCGGCTATGATGAACTGGAGGAATATATATGAAACTGAAAACATAGAAACTAAAGTTGACCAACTCAATGAAGCGATTCTCACACTATTTAACAAACATGCTCCCACAAAAACCGTCGTTTTGCGACATAAATATTGACCATATATTACAGATACCATAAAACTCATCGATATGAAGAATAAAGCCTATAAAAAATACATAAAGTCAAAACTACATAAGCCCCTTGACTATTATAAAGATCTACGTAACTACTTATCAATTGCAATAAAAAACGAAAAAGCGGCGAATATTCAGTACCAGATACGTATGAGCAAAAAAAACCCAAACAAGTTAAGGAAAAATTTTTCGACATGGAATATTTACACTAAATTAACACCAGTCATAGATGAAGACATAAAGGACCCCGATCTAATAAACTCATACTTTGTAAACAGCGTGCAGGGTGCAAATGTAGATAATGATACGTTGAACTTCTTTCGTTCAAACACATTTAACGAGCTTCGACAACCCCAACCATGGATCCAATCATCAGTAGAAGAAGTTGAAAAAACTATAAATAACTTAAAATCCAATGCCAGTGGCATAGATAACATTAACCTTAAAATGCTAAAATTAATAATTCCGTTTTGTAAATATGCACTCACTGATATTATAAATGCATCTCTTGTAACCGGTATAACACCAAACAAGTGGAAGAAAGCAATAATCAACCCATTACCTAAAATAAGTACAGCTAGGGAACTCAATGAAATCAGACCTATTAGCATTCTACCCACGATGTCGAAAGTACTCGAAAAAATTATAAATACCTGGTCCAACATATCCGTGAAAATAATTTATTGCCTAAAACACAATCTGGTTTTCGCGCTAAACATAACACTGCCACTGCAATGATGAAAATTACACCAGACTTAGCAAGAAATATAGATAATTCGGAAGTCACTTACCTCACTCTATTAGATTATAGTAAAGCCTTTGATGTTATCAATAGAGAGCTGCTTATGGCTAAGTTGAATTTCTACGGTCTCCACGTACAAACACTGCAGTGGATTAGCAACTACATATCTGATCGAACCCAAGTAGTTAGAATTGAGAACAAAACATCCAATGAATTGCCAGTTTTATACGGAGTCCCACAAGGCAGTGTTTTAGCACCTACCCTTTTTACAATCTTTACGGCTGACCTTCCGAATGTGGTATTACACCAATGGAATACTCACATATACGCCGACGACACGCAAATATATAAATCATGTCCACCTGAAGAAATAGATGTTCTGATTGGCGAATTAAATTCAAACCTTCAATGTATACTAGAATGGTCAGAGAAAAATGGACTACGGTTAAACCATCAAAAGACCACTGTGATAAGTATAGGCACGAACTACATTATAAATAAAGCAAATATGCACTTAACAAAACAAATAGTATTACAAGATAATGAATTAAAAACTAGTGAGAACGTCCGCGACCTCGGGCTGATTATAGACAAAAATCTAAATTTTGAGAAACATGTTGTTAAAAAGTGTGGCGAGTGTTACGCAAAAATTAAATCTTTGTGGAAATTCAAATATATTGATATGATACGTGTGATGCTTGTATCTCTATCTGCTATATAATATTTAGCATGTAATTAATTTTTCTTAAAGCTTGTCCTTTTTATTTGCAAATACTGCTTCAGCTAACTATAATTACTTTTTATAATCGAGAGCTCTTATTTTCAGGGTGGGTTCATCAAAATCTAGTTCTCTTAATTGACGTAATAAAATTATATTTTCCAAATTTTTTTTACTTGCAATGACATTAAACGTCAAATCCAACTTTCAACTTTACCAAACCAGGTATTGACAATTGCATTTTCACAATTACACACATCTTAATCAATTCAAATCAATTTAATTATCACTTCGTATTATCTTGTTTCACTAATTGATCATTATTTAAAATGTTTCAATATTAATTGCTAAAACAAACCTTGTCACTTATTAAGCCTATCCTGCTCCAAATCCAAACACCAGTGTCTCCTGCCTCGACTGATCCCAGTGTCACCCTGCTTGACACCTACTGCTCAATCCTGTTAACCAATTCACGATCCTGCTGACTCCGGTTGCAATACCTCTATCCAATGTGAACTCCTAATCCAACCACTCCTGGTAAGTTTTCAAGTTATAACAGCAACAGCTCTTATCTGATTTATTCCTTAGGTAATCTTCGGTACACCGCAGTCCTCTCGGAACTGTTCCAATTCTGGTAGTATTCTCCCAAAGCTCGTACTAGTTGAATAAGTTTACCTCGACACAACCAGCCAAAATCAACAGCTAAGATGATCTCTGTCCTCCAAAACTCGTCCCTCCTATTGACTGCTTTTATCCAAATACTGCTTCCCTGCTGTCTGGCTACCGTATCTTTCCTAAGTTCCAATACTGGTCAAACTCAAGCCCCTCAATTGTTCCAATCAACTCCTGGTACGTTTTAATAGTTTAATTATCCAAATCTAATCTTGCTTATTTCATAGATGACACTCTGCACTCCAACCAAATGACAGATCTCTTGTTCCAATATAACCACCAATGTCAATTATAATAATGATGTATTTAAATGTTACATTCACCAATAAATCCAATTCAATAGTACTTCAATATCTTCCTTATAATTCACAGTTTAAATAATCTCTCCAGTTGATTATCCAGTATTTTCAATATTAATATTTCATTTCATTATAACCACCTCGTAGATTTTAGTATAGCCTTACCATTTGTATTTTTACCAAATAATTATACAAATTAGGCAG
The DNA here is from genome assembly GCA_940337035.1 of Agriotes lineatus. Classification (NCBI taxonomy): domain Eukaryota; kingdom Metazoa; phylum Arthropoda; class Insecta; order Coleoptera; family Elateridae; genus Agriotes; species Agriotes lineatus. The sequence goes on from CALNHX010002681.1 coordinate 70,970, forward strand.
CAATTTCTAGTTTTTTTTATTATAAATCACACCTCGCAAAATTACAGATACATTTTTCGTTGACTTTCTTTATGTAACTCCTGTTTTAAACAAATTTTGATTTCCACTAGCCACAATTATTATAACACTCTATCTAAAATCAAATATAACTATATTACAGGATTATTATTAAGCAAATACAATCATCAATCGTAACCTTGGCTTGTTCTTTTATACCTTGACTGCAATCAACACCCTTACATATTCAATTAATGCCTTACGAACTTCTTACCTCTCTTATGTTTCAATTGATTTATCAACCTTAACATCTTTTCAAGATTTAATTAAACTAATTCTCCAAATTTATTCATTTTTTAAAATATTTCATTAATGTAATCAATTAATCTTTCCTCATGTATCATAACAATATACTTCCCAAGGAAGTTAAGTGGAATCTAGTTAACACGCTGGTTTTAAGTTATTTAGACTATGGAAGCACAGTATACTATAACTTTTTAACCAGCCGCATGAAACACAAAATTCAAGTGCTACAAAACTGTTGTTTAAGATATTCTTTTTTAGTGCCATATAGATATCACGTAACACCTCATTATAACAGACTATGTATCTTAAAACTAGAAAATAGGTTTGCATTATTATATGGAACTTTATTATATAACAAGCAAACGGCGCGCTACGCGCACGTGAAATAAGATACGCGATAAGCTCCGAGCCGAGCTCTAAGATAAGAAAAACAAAACCTAAACAAATATAAACATCTGTGAAGCCGGAACGTGAGATTTTATTTTGTGCCACAGACAAACACACATTAAGGAAAATTATATTATAGATATTGTACATTTAAAAGAACCTGCATACTTATATAATGTTCTTGTAAAGCGCTCTGAAGTATATAAGTATAACGTAACACTAAGAGGCAGTGAATTACATACAATTCCGCAGCATAAAACAAATAAATTTGAAAGCTGTTTCGAGTATGTAGCGCCTAAGCTGTTAAACACTTTCGCGGATATATTTTTTACAAAACCTGCCGTATCGCAGTTCCAGAAAACATATAAACTAAGGTTAAGAAACATTCAAAATTCATAATGATATACCTATACCATCATAAAATATTTTGTAATTGTGCAATAAATTTATTGAATGGGAAAAGTGAAAAACACCTATGCTGATCTTCCCCTTTTGAACATAATGTAATTCCTTTGTTAATATTAGGAATCATTTCTATTTAATTTTTTAATTATTATATATAAATTTGTACCGGCCATAGTAAACAATGTGATTTTTTTGTAAATTTTTAGGAATAATTTATTATTTAATATCTTTCTATTATTTATGTATTTATTCATTTTATTTTAGCGGGTTTATACTGCGGCCAACAGTACAAAACTAAAAAGGGGCAACAATTAAACAAACATAAACTGGCATACTAAATTAATTCACATCACACAATTTAAATACAATAATAATTGAAGTGCAACTAACGTGTTGCAGTGGTACACACCTAAATATATACATGTATTCAACTAAATATATAATTGCATATTTTGATAAAACACCAAATGAACAAACAAAAATTTATGTTTAGCACAAGTATTATAAATAACACAAAAAAATTGAAAAAAATAATTAATAAATGTTATATAATAATTTAAAAACAATGGTAATATCTAATCAGCAAACAGAGAATAACAAATTCTCCTGAACTTTATCGCAGATGGCATGTATATATATCTAGTTTTCTGGCGAACCTGTTAACCAGACTACACATTCTGTATATTGATGAATTTCGGAGTGTGTTGGTTCTGGTGCACGGCAAATAAAATACTAATTCATTACGAGCTGAAATTCTTGGAACAAAAAAATGTAGTTGTATAATGTATGGATGAATGTCAACTTGAGAGTTTATAATTTTGTGAATAAACACTAGATCGAATGTGTTTCTACGATTTTCCAAAGACATTACGTCAAAATATTTCAAAATAGTAGCATATGAAATAAATTGAGGATTTTCTTTGGTCTTTCGAAAATAGAAACATTTTAAAAATCGTTTTTGTACGCGTTCTATATCTAATACTAGAACGCGTGGCCAGCCTACGTCTGGCCCTGCCAGCGTAAAGAAACGGTTAACAATAAAAATGCTTGCTTAGGCTGGTGGCCAGCCGACGTCCGGCCTTGCCAGCGTTAACAATACAAATTCGGTCTCGCCATTCGTGCGCGCGCGCCACTTGCTAGCATGCAGGCCGTTCATGCTGCGTGTGCGCGCGCCACTTGCTTACGGTCTGGAAGGCCGGCATCGGCTCTTATAATATAAGATGTGTATATTGTAACAAGGATTCCAAATTACAGATGAAAACTCTAATTTGCTACGTACGTTTGCATTATATATTTGCAACGTTGCTTCAGTATTTTAAAATCCATATGTAGTCCTTAATATAAAGCCAATCAGTTATAATGCTTCAGTAGTAATTTTAGCGATATGGGGAACAATAGATAATTTTGTATCAAACACAATGCCTAAATCAGTTATTTCATATTTTTGAACTAGTGGTTCCCCGTTCATGCTATATTGAAAATTTATTGGGTTTATATTACGTGTGAAGGATATACTACAACATTTGGTTATGTTTAAATATAAACGATTTGTTTCGCTCCAGTTATAAAGCGTGTTAATATCGCGTTGTAACAAAATGCAATCATCCGCATTTCTTATAGTTCTCCAGATTTTTAAATCATCAGCAAATAGTATGTGTTCCGAGTTTAGAAAAATATTCGATATGTCATTAATAAACAGTAAAAACAAAAGTGGTCCCAAATTTGAACCTTGTGGAACCCCCGAAAGTGCTTTATATTTATTAGATTCAGAACCAAGAAATACCACATACTGCCATCTGCCAGAAAGATACAAGACAAATAAGTTAATCATAGATGGTGAAAATTCAAAAGAAGTCAACTTTACTACTAATAATTCATGATTTACACGGTCAAATGCCTTCGCAAAGTCCGTATAAATAACATCCACTTGTAAGTTGTTATCTATAGCAGTAGCTACGTCTTGTGTAAATGGCAATAAATTAGTAATAGTCGAGCGGTTTGGCATAAATCCTTGTTGAAAAACAGACAATTTATTTTTGACGAATGGAAAAATTTTATTATACAATACCGTTTCGAAAATTTTTGAGACAGCTCGAAGTAACGCTACAGGTCGATAGTTAGAGACGTCTTTTTTGTCCCCACTTTTATAAATAAGACATATCCTGGCTGTTTTCCACTGATCGGGAAAAACGGCAGTTTCCAAATTTAAATTGAATAATATATGTAATGGATGGGACAAAAACTCTGAACAAGCTTAATAAATATATATAGGTATGTCGTCCGTACCAACTGATTTCTTAGGTTTCATTGCCTTAAGAGCTTTATTTATATCATCAATTGTAATGGGAAGCACATGAAAATTACCTGGTTCGGTAGATGTTATTGTTGTAGCATTACCTTGCGAGCCAACGTACACAGACTGAAAATTATCTGCAAAGGCATTTGCCGTTGCTTGATTATTACATAAAAAGTTGCCTTTGTAATGCATATTATGCGCAACATTTTCTTTCCTCTTATTTTTAACGAAAACAGAGCTGGTTCGTTTTGCAATACATTCTCAATATTTTTTAAATATTCTTGATATGCAGCATTAATGTCATGTTTGACTTTATTTCTGAGTTGTCTGTATTTCTCAATAACGCTACCGTTACCTCTATTTTGTTTTATTTTTTTTTACAGGCGATTTTTCTTTTTTATTGCTTTAATAACACTCAAAGGAAACCAGGATGGGAATTTATTATGAATATGTTTAATTTTAGGAACTGTAGCATCAAGGGCAGTTTTGAAAAGTTTATAAAATTTTGATATAGCTAAATTTACGTCCTTAAAATTTTCCAGTACTGACCAGTTAGTTCCCCTTAACCTATAATAAAGTTCTAAAAAATTACCTTTTTTGTAATTATCGTGTTCATTGTTAATATTAGGATTATTTGACTTTCCGTAATAAATATAATCGCATTCTAAAGGAGGATGATAAATATCTGGCTGGACAAGTGGCGATTCAGAACGCGTGACATCGATGTGCGAGTTAGCTAACAGTAAATCTAAAGTTCTATTTAAACTATTTTTAACGTTATTATACTGAATTAAACCATTAAAATTTATAAAATCTATAAATGCAGCATATAGTGGATTTGCAGAAAAAACCAGCTCCGGGTTCAAATTTGGCAAATTAAAATCATCTACTATAACTAAATGTTTTTGAGTAATTTCTGAATTTAATTCAACCATGCGAAATAAAACCTCAATGTATTATTAAACTGTTATATATTAATTTGTACTGATTAATGTAACATATTATTATAACCCTCTCAAAAATTATGTTCAATAAACAATTTATCTATCTATCTATCTATCTATCTATCTATCTAAGTACCTTAGAATCGATTTTTGAAGACTCAAAAGCGACGGCTTTTGAAACAATATCTTTGAAATCTGAAATTTCTGACTGCAATAATTGTTCCCTTATGTTGTTATCTTTCAGCCCACGGATGAATTGAGCACGCAAGAAACCGTCTGCAATTGAACTTTTGCAATTACAAGGAGATATAAAGTTACAATCTTCTATGTCACTTTTAAGTGAAGCCACAAACTCAGATGTTGATTGTTGACCTTCTTGATACTTGATATATTGATAAAAATTGATGTTGCGCGACAAGAATGTTTTTCTTGAGAGCTAAATGTTCTTCTAACAGCTTGATCAATTCGTCAAATTCAAGATCAACTGGTTTTTTAGGAGCTGCCAGTGCAGAAATAATATCAAAATTTTTAGAATTAAGAAGTAACCTGGCACAATAGGGTTTATTGTTTGTTATGTTTTTCATTTCCAGATAATTCTCAAATCGCTGTTTGTAATTGTGAAATGATTTTTTGTGTGAATCATAACATTCAAAATTAGGCAGTAGTGTTGGGTTGATTGCGGGCAAACCTGAGTAGACGTTGCCTTTGTCAGAACTACCGTCTGGAGGTTGATTTTGTGTCTGTTGGAGTTGATTAATTAAGGAAGAGATCATTGTGTTCTGTAACTCCATAAACTTTTTAAATTGTTCACCGTCCATGTTGATTTGCTTTTAGAAGAATACCTTCGAACTGGAGTGAAAAATTTCTAATTTTCTTCGTCGCCAATTTGTGGTAGCTTCTTGTAGGGTAGTACACAATTAAATAGGCTTAATAACTTGTTATTATTTACTAATCTATAGAAGTCGACTGACACTTGTCTTATCTATAATAATGTTATTATATATAAAGGTGCCTGATTCGTAACTAGGCTACTATACCTAATTACAGAATTTTAGGCTTATGGGTTTTAAAACGGGTACCCAAATTATAACTATATTAAATATAATGGTTTGTAGTGCTTGAAATGACGGACTTCACCAAAAATATCGAACCAGCACATTAACTTTTTCCTTGTATTACAGTATTACTGAGTTTTTAAACGTAGTACTGTGCGTTAGTAATTCTGTGTAGCACCAAGGCCTATTAAATTGTGAGATAAACGTCGCAAACGTTTAAAATTCAGGGAGCCGTGTAGAGTGTTTTCTTTTGAAATCTTTCTAATATCTCCACGTTTGAATTACTTGTCATGTCTCACAGCTGTACACCCAGATTGATTGGAGAATTGATTTGTACATTTACTATCCTAGTTCGAGTAATATTGTCGTAGCTTAAACTGAAGTTGCTTCTGCTCAGTCCATTATGTTTCTGCCACATTTGGTGTCTATCCAACTGTAGAATTAATTTAAGTAGTTTTGCCAGTGCTTTCGAAGGACGTATGGGCCTGCAAGATGTTAATTCTTCTGGAGTTTTGCCCAGTTTATATATCATCTTCCATTGCTCCGGAAAATAATTATTTCTAAGTGGCATTACATACTTATATTATACAAAACTGCAAACATACCCGTTTTGATCAACTTCTATCGAACTTTTGCTGTTATCAGCTCGTACAGTGGAGTATTTTTCGAGTTGGTTTTTTTCATCATTACATCCTCATTTGGTAATCTTGTAGTGTACGTAGCCCACTTTAAACTATTATTCCCAGAGCCAGTAAAATAGCAAGGAGAGATAAATTAACCCTCTTGTTACGGTCTACACACATTTTTTACATTACACAGGAATGTTCGTACTAGGTACACACAAATCTTAAACTGCAGCTAAGCTAAATTCGTACCTTAGTACAAAAAATATTGTCAAAGTCAAATTTCAATCCCACCTGCATTACTGGCTTTAGGAACGGTTGTTCAAAGTGGGCGTCGTACACTACAAAATAACCCCTCATTTTTTTCAAGAGTCGATTCCATTTCGAAGAGTTCAAACACTTGAAATATGACTTAACTTTGCATGTCAATATTTGACGTATTTGTGCGCCGTCATTATTATTTACCAAAATGTAATTCAAGTTGGCTTTGGAGTATCCTTTTTTACACTTTAGCCATCTAGCGAAATATTTGTGAACGAGGACAAAATTTAGCCTGCCCAGAAGTTCGAGTCGATTCACCTTTATCTTTTACACTGTGACACTAATAACGTTAACAGTCTGGCCATATATGGTCACGATTCCCATTGGTCCGGCCAGTTTATGTCTTGCGTCATTTTGACAATAATATTTAAATTACAAAAATGTCAAAGTTACATTTATTCAAATATCGATTTGACATTCAATCAACAAAAATCGTTTAAATGCGGGTACATAGTTATAAACTGATCATAATTTGAAGAGACAACTAGAACTATAATTTGTTAACGTTAAGCTGAGAAGGTTTAAAGAAATTTGTCAATTTAAAAAATTTTGCTTCAGCTATGCTGTGCAATCGGATACAAAAGCAAATCTGAACAATGCGTGCTAACGGAAACTTTCCTTATGTAGACAGACGGGACTTGTGGGCAAAAAAATTAATAGAGAAAATTGGTTCCCTAGTGGTAATTCAAGAATTTGTGAGAAGCATATTGCTGATTGTATGTATGAAAAAGCACGAGTTGGTGGCAAAAAAGACTAAGGATAATGCTGTTCCGACATTATTTACTTTCTGATCGTCTGCTTCGGAGCCTACAGCCATTGAAAATACCCATGTCTTTATAAACAACTGGTCAAATTTTAAAATAACATTAGCTGTCCAAAAACTGATTTTATCGACGTTTAAATTTTAGGCATGAAGTCTTGTGCATTTGAATGCAAAAATAGGTCTGAACATTGTATTAAGATGAAAAGCTTCCCTAGAAATAAAAATGCGGGGCTTGTGGCCAAAGAGGATAGAATAGAATCTAAATGTAAACGCATTTTATATAAATAAAATGCACATTGTTGATGTAAAACATATTGCAACTTTTAATCAATTAGAAGTTTATTATATCCAAAGTTCTCGGTGTTCGTTTAAGAATAACTAAAACGAAAACGAAAAAGAAAAATACACAACGAAGTAAATAGATTGGTAAATCTGTGGCACTGCACAATGTAGGCTATATAAATTAAGTAGGAAGTTATTAATAGTATATTACTTTACAAGGGATGTAGGTAAGATTTACACTACCGAGGACCGCTTGATGCCTGAGTGAGCGAAGCGAACGAGGGTAGCAAGGATCGAGGTAGTGTAAATCTTCCTACATCCTGTGTAAAGTACATAATTTTTTCACTACCAATATTTCCTTTTGTAAAGTAAATGGTAGGTAATAACCTGGCGAAAAATTATGACATTTGCTAAATTATAGTAGCCTTATAGCGCTGTGACGTTTTGTTTGACAGTTATAAACGCACTGTGAAAAATTCTTGGAAAAAATGCGTGAATACGATTGCAAATGCTGTTTTGTGAGCTTTGTGCTTGTATTCTGATTAAAAATGGATAATAGTACGAACGACAATGGTTTTCTTTGTGTTAATCAAGTGGCAGACATGGCATCTTATCAGTTGTAATACATGCGGGATGTAAGTAATTCACTTCTCTAGGGAAGTAAGTACATTGTCATGGAAACTATAACAATTTTTGTAAATGTAGCCTACATCCCTCAAACTTGACAGTGTAAGGATCACTTACAAAGAAGGTAGTAAAAAAAAAGTAATTTTAAGCGTATTAGACTATATACCCACTGTTTTATTAGTTTTGGGATCACTCTAAGTTCTGTAGATTTATTAATATTTATGTGAGCACTAACGTATTGACACGACATTGTTTGTTTTACTATTTCATATACAGTGTGTTCCAGATCGACTGGGATTGCATGGGTAACTTTCTTATCATTGAAGATGGAGATTTGGTTAAATGGGAAATGTTTTGCAGTTTCATATGCTGATTTAAAATCTGTTTGAAAAAGTTCAAAATGTCGAACCAGTCAGAACTTATTTAAAAAAAAACTAAAAACTGTCATTTTCTTGTATGTCAAATATCTTCGTAAATATGAGTCATGGAAACTATAACAATTTTTGTAAATGTAGCCTACATCCCTCAAACTTGACAGTGTAAGGATCACTTACAAAGAAGGTAGTAAAAAAAAAGTAATTTTAAGCGTATTAGACTATATACCCACTGTTTTATTAGTTTTGGGATCACTCTAAGTTCTGTAGATTTATTAATATTTATGTGAGCACTAACGTATTGACACGACATTGTTTGTTTTACTATTTCATATACAGTGTGTTCCAGATCGACTGGGATTGCATGGGTAACTTTCTTATCATTGAAGATGGAGATTTGGTTAAATGGGAAATGTTTTGCAGTTTCATATGCTGATTTAAAATCTGTTTGAAGAAGTTCAAAATGTCGAACCAGTCAGAACTTATTTAAAAAAAAACTAAAAACTGTCATTTTCTTGTATGTCAAATATCTTCGTAAATATGAGAGATACGATAAAAGGTTTCATATAAAAGTCACTGTTTTCGATTAGACCAATTTAAAATTGGTGTCGAATAAAAATTCAAGATTCTGCTTTTGAAGTACTCGTATCAACTTACTTAAGTTAAATAGGAGCCACATTGGATTATTAGGTTGCTGAATAGAATTTTTTATTCTCTTTTCAACGATGTTAGATAACGTATGATTGAATAAAAAGTACCAGTAAAATTAATTGTTTTTACATTTTAATCAATTAGGCTAACATTGATCCAAACAAAATTAGGGGAAACTTATTTTAGAAAACCTTTGTAATGTAATTTCTATAATAGTTAGTAACGTGTTAATTCAGTATTTGAATCACAAACAAATCGTGAGATTACTTTTTAAATGTATAATCAAGTAGGTAAGTAGCTATGATGAAAAACAATAACAAAGTTTGCGTAAAGTAACCCGTCGTGTCGTAAAATATTGTCAACTATGTTTAGTTACGAAGCAATAAAACTCAGTAGTCTTCACCACGTACATTTATTTAAATTGGCGACATGTTTCGAAACCAGACCGGTTTCATTTTCTTCAAAAAATGTGATTCTTAGTGCTAACGTCCTCAATGTTAGTATCTAGTTTACTTGTTTTAATTTTAATTTTTATATTGCGATGTATTAACCAGTATAACGATCTTTATAACGTAGTTTGCTGGTTAATTAAATTTTTCTTCTCCAATGTGGTGTGTTTTTTGAATTTTATTGCTACCTTGTCTTCAATGCTTTAGCCTAACCTCAATTTAACCTACAAATGTAACACGTGGCTTTTACTACCAATGATCATTTTGGCCCGATAATGAAACCAGTTTGGTTTCGAAACATGTCGCCAATTTAAATAAATGTACGTGGTGAAGGCTACTGAGTTTTATTGCTTCGTATCAAGACACCTCCACTATTAGCGTGATGGATCGCCTTCCTATTAACTATATTTAGTTAACAATGGCCAGCATTTTGATTATTTCATGTGATTATTAGGATTACCTTTTAATTTTTAAATAAATTTTGTTTTTGATACATGTAAGCCTATTTTATTAAAATGTATAAACAATTAATTTTACTGGTATTTTTTATTCAATCATACGTTATGTTACATCGTTGAAAAAAGAATAAAAAATTCTATTCGGGAACCTAAAAATCCGATATGGCTCCTTACTTAAGGAAGTTGATACGAGTAATACTTCAAAATCAGCCATATTGAATTTTTATTCGATACCAATTTTAAATTGGTCTCATCGAAAACAGTGACTCTCATATGAAACTTTTTTTCGTATCTTTTATACTTACGAAGATATTTGACATACAAGAAAATTACAGTTTTTATTTTTTTTTAAATAACTTGTGACTGGTTCGACATTTTTAAGTTTTTCAAACAGATTTTAAATCAGCATATGAAACTGCAAAACATTGCCCATTTAACCAAATCTCCATCTTCAATGATAAGAAAGTTACCCATGCAATCCCATTCGACCTGGGACACACTGTATTTACTTATACTAAGCATTTATTTAATTAAACTATTTTCCAACCCCAACCCCGCCATTGGTTTTGACCCGCCACTGGAGTCGGCCATATTATGTCTTATGTCATACGTGGCATTTCATCTGGCCAGACCGTTTATATAAAGTGACTGTAAGGTGGCCATAAGATAGGATAGAAAACCAACAATTGTCCAATTGAGAAACTACAACAAATTACAAATGAGAACAAACAGAAGCTGAGGAGACCGGCAATTTACAATGAAGGCGGCCTGACCGGGAAAGAAAGAAAGATACACACAGCTATAAAAGAAAGAGCAAAGAAGGTGCGAGAAAAAGAATATACGGCTAAGATAATCTACCAGAAATTGATAGTAGAGGAACAGATCTATGTTTGGAGCAAGTATGAACAAAAGTTGAAGTTGATGAATAACGGTAAATAAAAAAAACTGAAAATAAAATGGCAGAATGAAGATAGCCTATACAAGAGAACGAAAAATGAATTTAAACAGCAAAAAACGTAAAGAAGAAATTAAAAAGATAACAAAAAGTTAAAGAGAAACTAGCAACACAATATACGTACATAAATATATAGGCATCGACAAAGGAAGCAGAGCGCTTGGGAAAGGGCAATTTTATGATAAATTAGAACAAATGACGCAAGTAGCCGTCAAGATTACAATATAAGAAAACAACAACGATAACGGACATAGAAAACACGTGTTAAGGCCCTGTACACACGGAATTCCGTATCCCAGATTCGGTATGCGGAATACAGAATCTGAGTCTGTTCAGACACGGCGACTGAATCTCAGACGCGGGCCTTCAGTCACTTGCAGTGCCGTGCTGTTATGGAACTAGCATTGCTGTTCTTTGTTTCTGTCGAATTAGTCTAGAAGTGCTGTATTTAAAGTCAGGGATTGGGCTCTACTAAGCTAATACATTTTTCATGATCAAATAATGTACGCTCTATGATCGTTGTATAGTAAGGAACGCCTTGCTTATTCGATTTAAATAGAAGTTAAAGAAAATCTGCTACGCCTATGATATGATATCATATGTTCTGGCTGGCAAAAGTAGGCGTGTCCAGCACGTGGTACACGTGGACTCATATCCTCGATATGCTCCAATGGTAAATCGGTATCCGAGATACAGAATTTGTCGCCGGCGGCCGAAATGGAGAGATAAGAAAAATCAGCCGCCGGCGACACACGTACCATCTGTACGCCGATGATACTCAGCTTTATCTTTCTTTTGCTCCTGACGATGTTGATATGGCCATTGCTGACTTGAATAACGACCTTCATAAGTTAGTTACTACAGCAAAAAAACATTGTTTAAAAATAAACGCGTCTAAGTGAACTTGTTTAATTTTTGGAAAAAGCAAGTCTAGAAGAAACATTCATGACAATATTCGTATTTATATAGATAATGAATTAGTTCCAATTTCTAGCTTCGCAAGAAACTTACGACGTATATTAGACAGTAATTTAAGATTTAAAGAACATGTTACAAAGTTAATACAAGCTGCGTTTTGTAAACTTAAAGTATTATATAGCAGTAAAGATACTTTAAATAAAAAACTAAAATTGATGCTCTGCGATTCTCTCATACTATCTACATATAATTTTTGTGACGTTGTTTATGGATCCTGCTTAGATAGTGTAGATATTCGCAGAATTCAAAAAGTACAAAATGCATGCCTTCGATTTATTTACGGAATACAACGTGGTGAATCTGTTTCGTATAAGCTCCTCGATGCGAATTGGTTGAATATGTATAATAGGCGTTTGGTTAACAGTTATTAGTGCCATTTACACGTACACTCCCATCGCGAAGGTTTGGAGCGAACTCCAAACGTGCATGCCGGAGCGCGGGCAAATAATGCACGAGCCAATCGCGTTGTTACCTAAATCGTAACACTCCAGGCGTGCACACTGATCTGCAGTTTTAGAGCGTACAATCCAAAACTTTTAGTGTAAATGCGATTTCGTCAAGTATTGATGTGGCGTGTGGAATTTTAGAAATTCTAAAAGTTTTGGGTTAGCGCTTGGTTGAACCATTTTGCAGAAAGAATTTTTATATTGCAAGAGCCTGGAGTGCGAGATTGGCGCGCCTGTTACAACACGTTCTTTGCCTGTACAGTTTTGGTGCATTTACATGCGCGCTCTTTGCACTCGGGTTTGGCGCGTCCGCTCCAAACCTGTACGAAAAAGCGTGCGTGTAAATGGCACTATTGCATTTATCATAAAATTATCTATACGAAGTTACCTGGATACCTTTATGAGAGGCTAAAATTTCGTACAGATGTACATAATGTTAACGTACGAAATCGAGGGTTATTAACACCTCCTCTACATAAATACGAAATGCTCAAACGCTCCTTCTCATACAATATTTATAAATTATACAATAATACACCTAAACATTTTAAAGCTTTGCCTTCTTTAAATTTTGGTTATCACATCCGTAAATTTTATTATCTCATTTTGGAACCATAATCTGGTTTATTGGCTCTAGATAGAGGGCGTGAAATGGCTTTTATAGCCCTAGGGCCTATAAAGTTGCGAAGCAGTATAACAAGCACCAACAGTGTAGTATAGCAACACCAACAATCTGCATAGAAACCATAGCACACCAGAAATGCACAGCACCAGCATAACGACGACGCAGTAGTCTGTAGCCAAAATACTGAATCCTTGATTTTTTTTCCATTTTGAGAACTAAAATGAAATCAAACGTTGTATGCACCACGTGCGCTTCGCGTCGAGTTTTAAACATTCCATCGTGCTATAATCTATTGATTCCGCCCTTAATACATAAAAACTATTCTAATCGTCAGTCATCTCGATAATTAAACTAAATCTATTATTATCTATTATGATCTACTTATTTTGGATAATGAACTTATACATTTCCGGTGTTAATACAACGTCGGCATCAGCACAGTACCTGCGTGTTTTCTTTTCTTTTCTATTTGTTGGTTTCTTTATTTTCAGTATTTTCTCTTTTTTTTAATGGGTTTCCAAGGAAGACCAGCTGTAAGTATTCAATACTTACAAGCTAACTGGAGACCTCTTAACCATTAGAAAATGTATATTAATGATTTATTATTGTAATTATTGTTATTTTATTATTATATTGTAATTAATTGTTGTTTATATGGAAATGGTTAATAAAAGTTTTATTATTATTATTATTATTAAGTAATTGAAATCTCTGGTAATTCAATTACTTCATTGTGCGGTAATTGGTAATTAGTAGTTAATTTTTTTTAAAGTAAATTGCTCAGCTCTGCAAGAGATCACACAAAACTCGAGGAGGAGATGCTGTGAGAAGTCTCGATCACCAAAGAAACAACAAAAGAGGCATTTACGTAAATCGAAAACGCAGCAAGTGAAAACAAAGTACGTGCAATGTAGTAAAATTAAGGAAAACATAAAACATACATATACTGTAATAGCCTTCGCCGTTTAAAATATAATAATAGGGTTTTAAATATAATAATTATGGCAAGGGATACTACACTTTATAAAATGTACTAGTTTCAATTGAGAATTGCCTGCCAAACTCAGAGCGAATTAAAAGAATGTAATTTTATTACCCAAAATAAATGGTTTATTGCTCATTCCTTATTGTATTTATCTGCAATAAAATAGGGCTTAGCTCCGGTGAACATGAAACAGTTCTTAACTCAGGGTGTCGGTTCATAAAATTAAGAAAAAAAACTTTGTGTGACAAATAATTCGTTGTACGACAATTACTGTCAATTATTAGGGCTAATTCACAATTTCCATCTGACAATTATAACCTCTAAATTTGACTGCCACAACAAAATGATCTTTGGTCGCAAGAAACACCGTAAAATTGAATTTTAAACACCAAAATGGCAACGAAGCATCAGGTAAATGCGATTAATTATGTGACGTAGCATCTGACAACCTCGTTTTGTTTCTAGTGTAACGTCAAAGCCCACGCGCGATGGTTTTTTGTTCTGCATCCGGAAAAAACTGAAAATTCCGCGTTAACTCGCACTTTTTAGAGACGTTATCTAATTTACTCGAAGCTGGACGGACATGCACAACTGGAACGTGGTGCTATACCTCGTAGACAGTCTGACCTTAAAAAAACCCGCAAATTATTATTAGCTGCTGCAAAGGCTTCCTGTGAAATCCTACCTTCATTGGAGACCTTTCGGAAGCTGGATACACTTTCCAATGACGCCACGGGAATTACGCACTTGGGAAAAGCTTGTTGGTTAAAATTTCTACACCTACGGACTCCTTGGACGAATCTTGCTGCTCGCTAAACTGCTACACTTGGAACTTTTAACACATGGAAAACTATACCCAAAGATACCCTGTACACTGGTTAATAACTTTACACACAACTGGTATTACAATAAACTTTTTATTTAAAATTTTATGCGATAAAATGTGGAGCTCAATCTGCCCCCAGCACAAATTTTATAAGCTTATTTGGTAATCTGCAACAAAACTGTCCCGTAACTTAGCAACTAGATTTGCATGTTTAAAAAAAATAGGATTGATAACATGTTTGACCTTATGGACTACAATTTTGATGATATGTCCTTGGCTAACTACTAAAACTGACTTTTTCTTGAAATAAATGTCACTACACTTTGCTCTGCTTTTGAATCTCTTTGGTTTATAATGCACTGATATCCTTTAGCGTCTCACTAATTGTCTTTCGATCGGTTGCCTTCCACTTTTCATTGCTCTAATGCAACTATTATTTTACCAGCACTGTTTCGTTTACCTTTCAGCTAATTTGCCGTTTGCTGGCTTAAACACTTTTAATACATAACGCTCATATACTTAACTGTACTGTACTTAACAAATCATTCTGTATCATTTTATTCACATTGCGTTTGACGTAACTAAGCTCAAATCCGCCAGTTACAAATTAAATTGCATTGGCCCTTCCGAACATTTATCATATCTGAAACTCTGACCGTAACCCTTCTAAAAGCTGCCTTATCCCATGCTAACTTTTGTCTCTCAAATTATTAGTTACTGCTGCTCACATCAAGTGCACTTATTAATGTAAAGTATCTTGTAATAAACAATAGTATATTATAATACTAGTGCATAAGTACGCCTTTAAAACACGTGCGACGAGTTTAAAAGCACGACGCGCTAGCCGAGTGCTTTTAACGTCGCTAGTGCTTTAATGGCTCTTATACACGTGTATCATACGCTAATTTTTCTACGATCGTAACAGAAATATAAAAACTTAGTTCCGTGACACTTTTCCCGTTACATTGTGTTAGATATTCTACGTTATGTTGACACTCAAAATTACGCCAAAGCGTGTTTTAATAAATTATTAAAACACGCCTCCAACGGCAACGTTTTAAAAAGACGCAATTCGAGCGCTAATATTAAGAGTGCTATAAACGTCACTTTTGACACTAGAAACTGTGCAAAAAGTTGTAATTTTGACACGATCGTAGAAAAAATATTTAATTCTGTGCTCATTTTGACGTTATTCATTTAGTTAATTAGGCAATCAGAATTGCCATGGGCAGTAAATCATTACAATACATATGAATAATAAAAATACAATGTTGATAACGCACAGAAGCCTTATTAGACCAATATCAGCATATTATTGATACTTTTATGATCTACAAGGCCAAGAAAGTTTTAATTATATTTCATTGTCGTTCTTTTCTAATGAGTAATGATAAATAAATAAATTATATGTAGCAGAAACGAGAAATATATTAAAGAAAGATGAAGAACAAGTAAGAGTATTCAAAAGGAAAACAAAATGAGAAGATGCGAGCGTTTTATCGATACTTCAGCACAGTGCTGCGATACAATGATTTTAGCCATCTGCTCGTTGGGACACATCAATTTGGTCTTCATAACCTGTTAAAACGGTGAATTCAGTGTGGGGGCAGAAATGCATATAATTGGCATTTCACATTGCAAGGTCACAGAAATTTGCA
Source organism: Agriotes lineatus (assembly GCA_940337035.1). Lineage (NCBI taxonomy): Eukaryota > Metazoa > Arthropoda > Insecta > Coleoptera > Elateridae > Agriotes > Agriotes lineatus. Next base: position 87,381 of record CALNHX010002681.1, read on the forward strand.
TCATATTCCCTCAATAATTAAAAAGACAGTCTGTACCAAATTTCAAACCTGTGACCAGCAGCCCAACTCTGTACCATTACACCATCGTGCTTCGTAGTTACGTGGCCGTTTAACGACTGCTACTAGTACCATGAATACAAACCGAAAAATACATACAAAGAAAAACGACCAATCCCGTCCAAAAGCTTTTCAGTTCTTTGCATTAATTTTCCTCACAAACTGGCATAGAAATCGTTCTGATAAGTTATGGCGTTCTCGAGATAGCGTATTTACATTCAAAATGCATGATGCAGTACAGGAAAACCTGAAATTAATGGAAGTAGAAAATTGGAAACAAAAATCTCAGGATATAAAACGATGAAGAAAAATCGTAGATTGAGACTAAGAAGAGAATTTATGGAATTCCATTGGAACGGTAAAAACTCCCAAAGGGTTTTAGTGCCATAAAAGAAGACTAAAATAGTACTTGCTTCAAAAATCACAATTGACTTTTAGAAGTTGTTTCCAGCAAAACTACTTGAAATTATGGTAATAAACATTTGTTGCTCCTATAATAGAAGCGCTTGCAACTAAATGAATCTGCAATAATTTAGTGCTGTGTAGGTGTCGTTTTCTAAAGTTAATTAAATTGATTTGGTATTCTTGTTATTTAAATTTTTATGTGTGAAATAAATGTTTAAGTTGACATTTAATACATAATGGGTCATTATTAGCGATTTATTAATCGTTCTACTCGATCTATTAAGTGCATCCAATTAATTTACAGTTGTAAACTATAATCCAAAATAGACTCAAGCGTTTCTAATATGGTTTTCATAAGAAATATGAACTTGATAGCTTAAGACAGTTCAAAATGTTGAAAACATTTTAATCATAAAAAGTTGTCTTGGGAAGGTGTTTACCCGGGCCCGCTGCGATTTCCCATTCCGAAATCCGACCGTAAGGTCTTAATGCCTAACAAAATTTTCAAAGAGGAGAGGCCGATTCTGCTTTGTTTTTATGCGGGTTTTAAAAACACCAGGGTAGCACTGTTAAGTTCTGCAATCTAATAAAACAGTTTTGTAGACAAAAACCATTTTTATTATTGTTTTTAAAAATATTCGCTCTTAAACTCTATACCTTTACGTATTCGATAAAACCAATTTTCAAAACATAAATTCCACTTTTCTTGAGTCACTTGAGAAACAAGGTTTTGGAAGCTTTCCGAAGCATATTCGGGAGTTCGAAATCGCACAATCGGAATCCTCTAAATCAGTGGTTCCCAAACTTTTTTGGGCCAAAGACCCCTTTCCCAAAAATAGTTGATACCATAGACCCCCCACTGTAACACGTTCGTTTACTTGCTTATAGCACGTTTGACAATCACTGGTTTTCCATAATTTGTTAAGATCTGATTTTTTGGAGTCGATGCTATTTGTAAACGAGGGTAAATTAAATGACACTTTTCCAATCGCATTGAACAAAGCAAGTTTGGGCGTGCAAAAAAGTTGTTTCAACATGCATTCGTCCTCTACATGTCCAAACTCGTGTAGCAGCAGTGTGTTGAGACGAACCTAGCTAGTTACAATTTAATCTATTTAAAATTAATTTTGTGAAGTGTTAATTAGTACTTATATACTTTAACATTAAGTTAGAAAGATTTAAATAACGGCCTGTTTGGGGGTCGATTTTCAAATGCCGTCGCCCCCCATTTTTATGCACTGAATTTATCGATCCCTGAGAGATCGATATCGACCCCAAGGGGTCGATATGGACCACTTTGGGAATCACTGCTCTAAACCATGTTGTGCAAAATAGTGACAGGAGGTGAAATCTGGGTCCATTGTTGAAATCCTGAGAATGAGCAGGAATCGATACAGAGGGTCCATATGAGTTTATCGCCTACAAGAAAAAGAACGTCGAACACAAGCGTCTGCAGGCAAGCTTAGTTACGGCGATGGGTTTTTGGCAGCAACAGGAAATTATCTTTATTGATCACATAGAGAAGGGTAAAATAATCACCGCCAGTGCCTATTCTATCACACTTGTAATGCAGCATACAGGATGTATGATACATTTAATTTAAATATTTATATCCAGATATCTAATGGATATCATATGATATAACAGTTGTATATTTGACTGGTGGGGTAGTAAGGGCAACCAGAAGGTTGTTTTCATTAACGATATAAAATAAATAACTTGAATTGAGAATCTACGAGAAATATTCACGTTAAGGTTAAATTCCCATTAATTGTGAGAAAATAATAATTGTTGGTTTGATACGTAGTTCTAATAAAGTATTCTCTACGATCAAATTTTACTTCAAGTCGCAGTTATTATAAAAATATATAATTCAAAGTTATCTGAATTCGATTACTAAAATATTACGAAGAAAATAGAATCGATGAAGTGACTGTCGTGTGCTGCATATCAGTTCAATCAGGCAACAAAGTTCCTAAGAGCTACAACGAACTTGTGAGTTCGTCGAGAACCACCAAGAGGGGTTTGCTGACTTGAATTTTATCCAGTTAGAAATCGAGATAGAAAGTCCAGGTACATAGAACAATCATCAGAAGGTTAGTGACAATTTCTTAAATAATATTAAGAAATTAGAAAGTGGTGCGACAACTATTAAAACCATTGTAATTATATTTATAAGATTATTATAGAATATTAATTAATATTTTTTCTAAATTATACCTGTGATTTGAGTACCTACTCAACGTTCTCGACTATTATAATTTGAAATTTGAACCTTTTGAAATAGGATAACTTAGAAATTTTATATTTTTAATGTAATCAAGTATGAACACAATTGATTAAATTATCTCTGACAACTTGCATTTTATTGTGTAATGTCAAATGAATCTTCTATTACATACTAACAAACTGATTATGCAAAACAAGTCTCTGAAATACCTGGAATTTTGCTTTTGATTGATGAAATCAAATAATTATTATTCTTTAAAAGAAGATTCAATCATTAAACATATGCAAGAAGTTGTTAGTTGAAAGTTAGCCCATTCAGCTGGGAGTTAGGGGTATCAATGCTTTTAAACTGACTAGTCGTGGCATAATAATATTAAACACTTGACATAATTTCAAATGTGAGATTGATTTATAAATCACGTCAATTACTACCGATCTTATTAAGCAATACGGTAAGTATATGTTTGCAGTTACTTAAAGGATAGTATTTCTTTATTGTAAGTATTTTAAAAGTATATTACGTATTTCAACTTGGCTCGTAACTTGGAGCTATAGAAAAGTATATTACATTGTACGAGAACCACCAACAGGGGTGCAAATACAATCTGGCACCGCAAGTGGTGCTAGAACTAATACACACTTGAGAAACTAAATACATCGTGCTCTACAAGAAAAGCGTCCAAATTTGTTGAGGAATGATTCTTCACAAGTGCACAAAGCCCAACCTGTTCGACCTTTAATGTAAAAATTAGAATCCCTTGAGTCAGATCATCCAGTCTATAGCTCCGATATGGATCCTTGCCACTAATATTTATTCAGAAACTTAAATAAAACCCTAAGAAGTCACTGATTTTCTGCTGAGGAAGAACTTAGTAGCTATTGTGCTGAGCAGAAAAAATACTTATAGTCTAAGGGAATATTACTACTCTCGAGAAAGTGGAAACCATTTCTAGTCTTAGTTGGTGACTATTAGAAAATTAGAAATAATTAGTGCTCTTACACCAACCTTAGATTAGTGACTTTTATAAAACCGGCCGTTAGCCTTTTTCTCTTACCCGTAGGTGATTATTAATCTAGTGTCTCTCGTACATTACTCGTATTTAAAATAAAGGTCTCTTCGATATTCGTAATAATCATGACGATATATCTTGTTAAGCTATTTGTAAATACCCTGTATATCTAACATTTCTGGCTCATCGCGAGAATTACACTTTTAACATTTAAAAATTCTGGCTGCTTGCAATACTTTTATTCAAATTGGATTCGTATAATTTATACTCATGTGGTCGTATGGACAACATTAGTAATTAAATGTTGTTATGAAAATAACTATTATGACTAAAGCTGACATTACATGGCAAACGAATATTTTGTATAATTGATATGCCGGTAAAACTTTTTACATATGTATACTAATTATGTGAAAACAAATCGTTTAAGCCAATTTTAATTTTGCATATTTTACATATTTATACGTTTTTGAGCATACTTTCTGGATTTTGTATATTTGATTATATTTAGCGATAATTTGTAATGTATAAACTTTTTGAGATTTTTTTTTAAATTTACTATTTCATTAAATTTATTAATAAAATTTTTCACTTTCTGCCGCTGGAGTGCAGTGCACTTATCGAAATAAGCAGAGAAAAGAGGAAGTCCCTGTTAAAATATTTGACTATATAAACATAGACTGCCACCAACCCCCACTTTTCACATAGATAAAGAATCAGCCAACATAGACTCGATTTCAAGAGTCGAACTTCGAGTGTTGGGTGAATATAGTCTGGCGGGGATTAGGAGAAATCTCATTTTTATGTTGGCTTACAACGTAAAGTTGGCGTTGGCAGTCAATGTTTATACAGGGTGTTTCAAAACAAATGCGAAAAACTTAAGGGGCTGATTCCTTGTTCAAAATAAAGAATAGTTTATTATATAAACATTGGGTCAAAAGTCAACCATTAGGGAGATATCGCACTGCAAATATGGCGGAAAAATCATGTTTTTATTTGTTATCTTAAGAACGAAAAGAGGTAGAACAACAAAATTTTATAGAATTATTACTATTATAAAAACACACTTTTTGCATATTTCTCAACTTTTTAAAAAGGAGTAGAGGGGATTGAATTAGACTACTGCTGTCATTCTTCTTAACTAAATTTAAGAAAAACTCACGCAATGACATGGAAAAATATCAATTGATAGCCTGGTTTATTTAGAAACTTTTTTGTCTCTTGCAATTTTTGTATAAAATTTACCGTTTCCAAATAAAAAAATAAAACGTAAAGCATTGCATGTCGATAAAAAGAAATTTATTTTAGAAAAATAATCTAGTTGGCTGTTATCACTTTTTAAGACGTTATTTATTGTTGTTTTATTTGACATTGCTCACTTAGTTTGAATACAAAATACGACTAATTTAATCAAAAATGTATTATCTAATCATTTAATTATTCAGTAATAAGAGTTTTAAGTAAATTAATAATGGTTAATCACACTAATGCATTTCATGTACGGGCGTGCAAATGGAAATTCCTTGGAAGCTTGTCGTCTTTATACACAAACGTATACTAATCGTAGACTTCCTCATCACAGCTTGTTTACCAGGCTTCGTCAAAAGCTACATGAATCTGGAAGTTTCGAAAAAAGGAGTTTCGATACCGGCCGACACCGCGAAGTTCAAACACCCGAATTAGAAGTTGCTGTGCTAAATATTATTGAAGCGCAACCGGAGACAAGTACCAGGAAAATTGCAGCAGAATTAAATACTGATGCATCAACTGTATGGAGGATATTAAAAGAACAACAGTTATATCCATACCAGGTATAGAGGGTTCAAGCTTTCTTACCAAGAGATTTCGAACCGAGAATGATTTTTTCCCAATGGTTTAGCCGAATGAATACCGACAATCCTTTTTTTTTTGTTCAAAAGTTCTCTTTTCGGACGAAGCTACTTTCTCTAGAGATGTAATTCAAAACTTTCATAACAGGCATGTATGGGCTGAAGATAATCCGCATTCAATAACAGAATCTAGACATCATTATCAGTTTTCCGTTAACGTTTGTATAGGAATTATCGATAATCATTTAATTGGGCCACATTTTCTACCTTTACGATTAACCGGTGAGTCATATTTTCGTTTTCTACAGGAAGAATTGCCTCCTTTGCTAGAAAATGTACCCCTGTTAACTAGAAGAGACATGTATTACATGCATGATGGTGCCCCATCGCATTTCAGCTTAAATGTGCGAAGGTTTCTAAATCCTACCTACGAAAATCGCTGGATAGGTAGAGGTGGGCTTTATCATTGGCCGCCTCGATCCCCAGATTTAAATCATTTGGATTATTGTATCTGGGGATATCTGAAAGAATTAGTCTACACTACGCCAATACAAAATATTGAAGACCTAAGAAATCGGATAATTGCATCATGTAATTTTATAAAAAATAATCCAGTTATATTCCAGCGTATTAGAGACTCAATGGTGCGTAGGACAAATGAATGTATTACATCGCAAGGCAGGCATTTTCAACACTTGCTATAAAAAAAATATTTTTGTTTTGCGTTAGATGTCTTGTTTGTTTGTTGTGTTTTTATTTGAGTTACATTGCTCAAATTATGTTTTTCAAAGAAGGTATTTATTCATAGTTTATGTATTAATAGATAAGTTAGATTCAGAAATGTTTATTAACAAATTATTTCTACATAAAATGTAATTATTTAGAAGATAAGGGCATCCAATTAGATTATTTGTCTAAAATAAATTTCTTTTTCTCGACATGCAATGCTTTACGTTTTATTTTTTTATTTGGAAACGGTAAGTTTTATGAAAAAATTGCAAGAGACAAAAAAGTTTCTAAATAAACCAGGCTATCAATTGATATTTTTCCATGTCATTGCGTAAGTTTTTCTTAAATTTAGTTAAGAAGAATGGTAGTCTAATTCAATCCCCTCTACTCTTTTTTAAAAGTTGAGAAATATGCAAAAAGTGTGTTTTTATAATAGTAATAATTCCATGACATTTTATTGTTCTACCTCTTTTCGTTTTTAAGATAACAAATAAAAACATGATTTTTCCGCCATATTTGCAGTGCGATATCTCCCTAATGGTTGACTTTTGGCCCAATGTTTATATAATAAACTATCCTTTATTTTGAACAAAAAATCAGCCCCTTAAATTTTTCGCATTTGTTTTGAAACACCCTGTATAGTACTCAAACGTTAAAATGAATGACGTCTATGAACAACAATTAGAGAAATAAATATACTCATACAAAATAATTAAAAATTTTATATTATTTAGAATACTTCTATTTATTTAAAAAAAATTAGAGCATATTATCTGTATATATTGAAACTTTGGGTACATATACTCAACAAAATTTATTCATATACCTACTATATGCGCATATATGACCCTTGAGTTTTATTTTCAGGTATTCCACAGTGAATATTAACATTTTCACAGCCTCTTCGGCTAAACTTTTCCAAGACTGCTGTATACACACATTTCTCAGCTTTAATCATATCTAGCACTTGTTCCACCAGACTGGAAGCGGCGCCAAATATGAATTACTTACTGTGTTTAAATATTCATCGGGGTTGATGCCGCAGTCGTCGCACAGCTGCTTGGCAAAACAGGCCCCGATCAGGGAGTACACCAACACCGGCGTGAGCATTTCGCGCAATTAACTTGCTATTGCGGTTCCACTTACCACTAGCCTTTGCTAGTTATCGTCCGTTTTATCTATTAATTGTGCGGCTTGCGTTCGTGAGTCACTTAACCCGAAAAGCACTGCGCGGCATGTGCCGGTGCCTCTATTATTCAAATGCTGGTCAAAATACGAAGGCGACTCATCGCCGTTGTCTGCTGCGGACCGATAAAAGCTGATTCACGCAAACTCGACCACTGTTAAATCAGCGGGGATCCCGTCATTGAATAGCCTTGATAAAGCAAGCGTATCCGATTTGTCTTAGCGGCCTTATCAGAATCTGGTGAGATGCTGATGATGATCAATAGTTTATTCTAAATCATGAATAAACTATTTATCTTGTAGTCTTCTAATCGAAATAACCAGAAGTGTGTTTTGTAATTTTATGGACATGTTTTGAGATTGTGTCATATGCACATTTTCTTAATTATAGAACATTTTTAACAAAATACTAAACTGGTTTTCTTGTTTTTCAAGGTCTTCTTTTGTGCAATGGCCTATTAAATGAATTACGCAAAAAATTTGAGTGAAGAATTGTGTAGATTTTATAAGCCGGAGCTAAATATTGATGAATGCTTTTGCAAAAATCTAGTGTGATACACGCACACAACTTCCTTTTACAGTGATCTTATAATTGGCCAAAAATTTGATTTTAAATTTTTAAGCATTTGTCAAAAATTTAAAAAAATTACAAATTCTACAAAAATTGTGCAAAATAGAGCGTTAGGTTAAGAGACAAATTTTCTCTAGAATTCCAAGCTGAATTCAAAAATGTAATAATATACTGGGTGTTCTATTTAAAATAGGAGTTAATAAAAAAATAGAAAAAAAACAAAATAAACCCATTTTAGAAGTATTCAACTGGAAAATCACCTATCTCACATAAATTCACATTAAAAATGTAATAAAAATGAGAAGTTTGAAAAAAATCGTTAGAGCCGTTTTTGAAAAAATCGAAAAAAACTGAAAAATCACAAGAGTAAACACCATATTTCAGGTTATGCGATTTTCTTCAAAAGCTTGCTGTCGCATCTACATAGTACACAAAACTTATGTATGAATTTTCAACGTCATACCTCTTTCCGTTTCTGAGATATTCTGTTCACAGACAGACACACACACAGACACACAGACAGACCAATAAAGAAAAATATGTTTTTTGGGATCAGGGGACTCTAAAACGTGAAGATCTGTTGAAAACTCAATTTCGAATTTTTGGGGTGAATCCAATACTTCCTTTATTGTAAAAGGAAGTAAAAACGTGGAAACATGGTAAAAAACTGAATATTAGTTCTACATTGTTATTTCATACAGGAAAATGTCAACTAACACAAATGCCTTATATAACTTTGAATAATATGAAAATATACTGAAAAGATACTTTTTCTAATTTCTAATTTTCTTAACAATGCCGTTACCGCATCCATTTTGAGTGCGGTCATGAACCATTACCAAACCCGAAATCAACTTTTTTCGGTTGGTGACATTGCACGAAATGTCAGTGTGAGTTTAAATAGCCAATGACACTAATGACAGTAAATTAACCGTAGCATTTTCGGCAATTTACCGTATTTCTGGCGGAGTGTAGGAAATTTCTGAATTCATTGTGAAACACTAATTTTACAATTTCACGTGCGAACGCTTGCGAAAAATGACATTTATGGTGAGTCTACTTGATTCAAATTTAAAATTTTGTTTTAAATGTATGCTTTGCAATAAAACCGTTACCAACTGTTACAAAATTTCCTAAATTACCAAAATTGATTTTATTTGTAGTAAAACGGTATTTAACTTGTGTTAATGTTTGTTATTCGATAACGTAAATAAAAAAAAGCACCAGTATATTACAGAAACTTTATTAACCCTTTACAGCCGATGTGCCGTTGATTTGGGCTATGTTTCTCAGCTGATGTGCTGCGAACTGGTACGAGACCGTCTTTAACTATGTACAGTTACTTAACGACTACTTCTTACTTAAAACTACCTGGAGCCGCCCTGCCGCGCTCACCCCTCCCTTACTAAGGTGCATGCCTGGAAGCTCCAACATACCGCCCCCTTTGAAGTCCTTTAGGCTTCGAAACAAGAACAATTAATAATATTATGTACAATAACGTAATAAAGACTGTATAAACCAATTCCTACACCTAAAGCACAATATACAATGATTCTTACAATTAAACAATATATACCACTATTACTAATACACAAATCGTTTATGCTCACTCATTTAGAGGCAAAAAGCACAATTTATTTAAATGCCTTCGCAACACTCCGCGCACTGTTTTTACCGTTACCACTCTCACTAATTGGTCAGCCCCTGGATGAAGCTCAATTATTCTCCCCAAGAGCCACTGTTGAGGTGGTACGTTGTCCTCTGCCACGATGACCATTCTTCCTATACGAATATCTTCGAGCGCCCTTTGTCGCCACTTGGAACGCTGTTGCAGTTGAAGCAGATATTCTCTATGCCACCTTTTCCAAAAATGTTGCCGAAGTTGCTCCACTCTTTGCCACCGTGAAAGGCAATTTAATTTTAAATGGGTTGTATCGGGTTCCACCATTGTCATCAACGGTTCCCCGATCAAGAAATGACCAGGAGTCAGTGCGGCCAAGTCATTAGGATCAGAGGTCAGCGGGGTGAGGGGTCGGGAATTTAGACAGGCTTCGATTTGGGTAAGGAGAGTGTATAATTCTTCGTATGTTAATAGCGCGTTACCTATAACCCTTTTCAAGTGATATTTCATCGCCTTAACATTTGATTCCCACAAACCCCCCATGTTCGGCGCACGAGGTGCTATGAATTTCCACTCGATATTTTTAGCAGCTAATGTGCTTATCAATTCATTTTGAAAGTTAGAATTTTTAAGAAATTGGGCCAAATCAGCCAATTCGCGTTTGGCTCCTATGAAGGTAGACGCATTATCTGAATATATGCGTGATATATGACCACGTCTTGCGATAAATCGTTTAAGCGCACTTAAAAACGATGCTGATGTTAAATCGCTCACTACCTCCAAATGAACTGCCTTAGTGGCAAAACATACAAATAACGCAATGTAAACCTTTATGGTTCTTTTACCGCGTCCGCGACCCTGTTTGGCCAAAATGGGTCCTGCGTAATCAACTCCTGATATTAAAAAAGGACGTGTTAATTGCAACCGATCTTTGGGAAGATCACCCATTTTCTGCACAATAGTACGGGGCTTTGCATGAAAACATCTCATACATTTTTGAATGATTTGCCTTATGACACCTTTTGCCGCTATAATCCAATATGTCTGCCTTAATGCCGCTAATGTAGCTTGCGCCCCTGCATGCAATTGACGCTCATGTTCACTGATAATAAGCAATCTGGTCAAGTGATGATTTTTAGGCAGAACTATGGGATGCTTTACATCATTAGATATAGCTGCATTTCTTAGTCGACCACCTACCCTTATTAAGTCATCGTCGCCTACAAAGGGATTTAAAGAAGCTAATGGGCTACATTTGTCCACTACCTCGTTTTTATTTAATTGCCATCTCTCAGCTGCAAATGCCTGCTGTTGTACAATGCGAACTAAAGCAAACGTAGCCTTTTGCAGTTCATTAGATGCCAGCGGCCCTGATTTTGCATCTGTCTTGTTTTTGCAATTTTGAATAAATCTAAAACAGTAGGCTATCACGCGCTGTAGCTTGGAAAAAGATGAAAATTTGTCAATGAACTGCGTCTCTACATTCATTGTTGTAAAGGCTATAACCTTCTTGCGTTTCTCTATAATCTCAACATTTCCTATCTCTAAAGTTGGTTGTTGGTATTCTTGATTCAACCACGTCGGACCAAAGAACCACGTTCGATCGGTGATTAATTCTCTAGGTAGCAGACCCCTACTAACAACATCTGCAGGGTTATCCCGCGACCTTATATGGCTCCAATTTTCTATTTGAGATAATGACTGAATTTCAGACACCCTATTTGCGACGAAAGTATTTAACGTATTAGGTTCTGTCGCTAACCACGCTAATACAATAGTCGAATCAGTCCAACAATATTCCCTTTTAATGTCTAAATTAAGCGTTTTCTTAACGCTATCCATTAATTTAGCTAACAATAAAGCAGCGCATAGCTCTAGCCGCGGTATTGTGACTGTTTTCAGCGGCGCAACCCTACTTTTGGCACACAATAATTGAGAACTATGTTCATTATTAGTGCCTATTGTCTTAATATATATCGCAGCTCCGAAACCTAATTTTGAGGCATCGCAAAAGCCGTGGATTTCTATTGATTTGAAAGGAAAACACGACACTACTTTACGATTGATTTGTAAATCGTTTAAATAAGACAGTTGACTTAAAAATTCAGTCCACGTCGAATGAATATCCATGGGTACGCTCTCATCCCAAGCTATTTTCAATAACCATAATTTTTGCATTATAATCTTTGCTTTCATCGATACTGGTGCTATAAGACCTAAAGGATCAAAAATCTGAGCTATCGCGGATAAAATCGAACGTTTAGTAATTTTACTACATAGTGTGTGTGTTTTAATTTCGTATTTTAGAAAATCACCATCACAATTCCAAATTAATCCTAGCGTCTTAGTTTCTCCATTCTTATCTAAATTAATTACACTATCTGGCCTTATACCACTACTTCCCGAAAGGATTTGTTTTTCATTCGAAGCAAACTTACGCAATTCGAACCCCCCTTGTGCCAAAATGTCAATTATTTCATCCTTTAGCGTTATTAGCGCATTTAATTCATTCCCGCCCGTAATGAGATCGTCCATATAAAAATCGCGACCTATAACTTTACTGCTTAGAGGATAATTAACTTGATTTTGTAAAGCTAGTTCTTGCAAACATCGAGTTGCGATGTAACTGGCTGGTTTCGTACCATATGTAAGTGTAAGCAACCTGTATGTTTGAAGGGGTTCATTAGAATTATTTCGCCATAATATTCTTTGATAATCAGCCTGCTGCGGATGAATTTGTATTTGGCGATACATTTTTGCTATGTCGCCCGTTAACGCATATTGAAAGGTCCTGAATCGCGTCAAAATTGAAAATAAATCTTGTTGAATCACTGGTCCACACATTAAATTGTCGTTTAAACTCGACCCGTTGCTAGTCCTCGCCGACATGTCAAAGACCACTCTTAGCCTGGTGGTTGAACTAGATTCCTTAAACACCGCGTGATGAGGAAGATAGCAACTCGGCACGTTTAATTGATGTTCCGGAACCAATTCCATGTGATTTAAATGCTTGTATTCCGTCATAAAATCCATATATTGCTGCTTTATTTCTGGCTTACAGTTTAACTTATGCTCTAAATTATAAAATCGCTTTAACGCATTTTGGTAAGACGCGCCCAAGGCCAGCTTATCGTTTTTAAACGGAAGTCTTACTACAAACCGACCATTTACATCCCGATGAAAAGTGCTCCTAAAGTGGTTTTCCACATTTATTTCTTCAGCAGACAAGTGTCTTTGACATGAGTATTGTTCAAGTTCCCAGAATTTAGTTAAGCTATTTTCTAATCTGCTTGCGGTACTCAGGTTGCACGAAGTTCTTGTGGTACTTAAAGCAACTTCTATTGAGCCCCCGATTAGCCATCCAAAATGCGATTTCTGTAAGAAAGGTTGATGGTTGTTCGTTCGTATTTGGCCCACACAAAGAACTTCCCAAAATAGCCCGGCACCTAGCAATAAATCTATGGGGCCTGCTTGGTTAAAATATGGATCAGCAATATTGAGATTTACGGGGATTTGAACCATGGCCCTGCTGAATGATCGCGACGGAATATCTTGTGCAATTTGCGGCACTATAAGACATTGCACTTCTGCAGTGAAATTATTATGACGGGACTTGACAGAGACTACCATTTTTTTGACGTAACTGAGACCTTGATTAATACCCGCAATTGTAATATTTGTGTTCACTTGATTCAGAGATAATTTTTTTGCTAAGTTCTCAGTTATGAGATTACTTTGAGAACCTACATCTAAAAGCGCCCTAGCTTCGTGCAAGTTTCCTTTGCTATCACTGACATTGACTAAAGCGGTTGATAGCAATACAGTCGTATTAATGTCCTTGTTTGAACATATCATTGATGTTGATGGCACTATTTCCGATTCATTCAATTGAGAGGCACTGCTAACCTCTGCTAACGTTGTAACATTTTGAACCACATGTAACAAACTATTATGCCTTTGTTTGCATTCGCGGCACTTTAAGGTCGATCGACAATCATTTGTTTTATGATTATTTCTGAGACAGTTTGAGCATAAATCGAATTTCTCGACTTGCTTAAGGCGATCGGGAACACTTAATTTTAAAAATTCTAAACACTGATATATGTTGTGCGAATTGCGTTTACATTGAAAGCACGACGGTTTGTTGATATTCAAGTATGAAGCATGACGAGGTGGTTTTTCCCTTAAGCTTACTTTGTTTGATGGATTCGCCTGATGTGGCCTTGTTAAAGAGCTTAACGATTCGAGTACTTCGCATCGTTTGTCTAAAAATGTTATAAATTCCTTTAAAGTTGGAATCTCGCTATTTAGACACGAATGCCACTCTTTGTTAGTGGTATAATCTAATTTTTCGCTCAAAATTGGAACAATAAGTGCATCCCAAGAATCAACAGGTAAATTTAGAACCTTTAATGCTGCCATGTTTGAGTTTACCTTGTCTACCAATTGGCGCAGCAAAGTATGAGATGGTCTAGAAATAACTGACAATTTTAATATAGACTGAACATGTTCTTGTATGATTAACCTTTTATTTTCATACCTTCGTTTTAGAATTTCCCAAGCAGAGGTATAATTAGCTTGTGATACAGGCAATGCATCAACTGCATGCAGAGGTTCTTGCTTAAGGCAGGATTTTAAATAGTGAAAACGTTCACAATCATTTAATTTGTGGTTATCGTGGATTAGCGATTTAAAGGTGTCATAAAAAGCTCTCCAATTTGAATACCTTCCGGAGAATTCGGGCAAATTTAAAATTGGTAATTTGATATTAAATTGCGATTCACGCGAATTTTCTGCAGGAACTCTCTGTGACGCAGAACCGGTATGATCTTCCAAAATTGATTGAATTGCGCATACTGTATTAAAATACAGCGTGTCAAAATTATCCTGATCATCATTTTCTGACAAATCTGGATTAATCATTAAGATTTCCATTTGCAAGCTATTAAACTGATCGTTAATCTCCTTTAACATGGGAAGTCGTACCTTCAACTGATTAACATTATCCCCTTGTTCAAAATTACCTACAAAATTTGCTATTTTTGTCAATCTAGCCTTAACATGACCCCGTTTGTGAATCAAGGTTCCTAATTCCGCCGCCATTTCAATTAAATATTAGAATAGACTGCACGGCGACAAAGATATACACTCTCCGATGATAGGACGGGTGAAATAGAGTTATGGAAAGGATCACTGACCTGTTTGACCTAATGCCCTCCGTTTTTCTACTGATGTGTAGTTGATGTAATTGGCCTTGATGCTGCTGATATGCAGATAATTTGATCGGAGTCGTCGTCTTGAAGGTGCTGATGTGCAATAGGAAAACGTCCCTCGTTGGTGCTGCTGTTGTGCGGCTGATGGAGCTCGATTTCCAGGAATTTCGACGAACGAACACACTTTTTAAATTAATTTACCGGTGATCCGGCTCGAAGGACCAAGTGTTAATGTTTGTTATTCGATAACGTAAATAAAAAAAAGCACCAGTATATTACAGAAACTTTATTAACCCTTTACAGCCGATGTGCCGTTGATTTGGGCTATGTTTCTCAGCTGATGTGCTGCGAACTGGTACGAGACCGTCTTTAACTATGTACAGTTACTTAACGACTACTTCTTACTTAAAACTACCTGGAGCCGCCCTGCCGCGCTCACCCCTCCCTTACTAGGGTGCATGCCTGGAAGCTCCAACAACTTGCAAATTAGAAAAAAATACATAAAAAACTCGTTTTATAAAACTTCCGAGCACTCTTCTTTCACAGCACTCCTGCCTTCGGCAGTCGTGCTGCAAACTGGACTCGTGTCGAAATACAAGTTTTATAAAACTCGTGTTTTAATATACTATTAAAAAACCGTTACACTTGGAAATTACTGTTGGATTTATTTGAAAATTTTAAAAAGGCAATATCGTATAGTGGTTCATTCAAAGTTTTTATTTTATGCAATAAACAAAAACAATTTTTTCTACGACCACTACTAAAAGTAGGCCTTTTAGCGCTAGCTTGTTTCACTAAAGATGACGTTTTATAAATCAGCGTGTTAAAAATGAAATCAGCTGTTTACTTTTAGCACATGTGCGGGTGTTGAATTTAGAGTTTTAAACAGGAAGTTATTCCAGTTACTTCATTCGTTAGAGGTAAAGTGTTTTTTTTAAATAATTAAAGCATTATGCAATGAATGAAGTAAAATGTGTAAGTACTATTATAATTACCTTTCATAACTAACTTTGACAACTACCGACTGCAGAAACAGTCTTCTGCGCCGTCACGGCCATCTCTTTACTAAGACATAATTTATAACTGTCATAAATGCGAACCTTTGTTAAATCGACATTTATGGATTAATAACAGTAAATTGAAGGCCGTAGAAAAAATATTGTGTGCAAACTCGTGCATAAACATCTACTTTTAGCACGTGTTGCACAAATAGCTATTTAGGCACATTTGATTAGGGGTGAAAGACGAAACCTGGACTTGGCTGTTTCCCGGTATTCACCGCATACTCCTGGGTGTATTGTTTTGGGTGTAATATGGTTGAGACGTAAATTACTTCTAGTTTCCGTCTAGGGAACGTTAAATCCCAACCAATGCGTTAATACAGTGTTAATGTGGTTGTTCTTCTCTTACAGGATGGAATACAAATAAAAAAATGGAATTGCTTGAAAATCGGCCTTTCCCTGTGGCCCGATAAATCTCCAGCTTTATCGCCCATTGAGCATAATAATAAAGTTTTTTTTTTTTTTTTTTTTTTTTTTTTTTTTTTTTTGTCTAGGACATGATGGGACGAAAGATGTCTGCTTTACCAGAACCTCCAAGAACGATTGCAAAGCTACGACATCATCTCCAAGTTACCTGGAATGAATTACTGTAAGACTCACTTGATGACCCTACATGCAGCCTGCCTAGAAGGGTACACAAATTTGTGAGCTGCCGGGATGTTGCAACAGGTTATTAAAATGTATAACTCTTATTTGTGTTTTTTTAACCAAAATTTAATCAGCCATCTTGTTTTACTTCCTAAACTAGATATTAAAAATCTGGTGTGATACAAGCACACAACTTCCTTTTACAGTAATCTTATAATTAATCAAAACTTTGTTTTTACTACTGCATTATATGTATAAAAAACAACAAAAACCCAATTTTTAGAAGTATGCAACTGGAAAATCACCTATTTCACATCACTACACATTAAAAATTTAATAAAAATCTAGTATGTAACTAATTAGATAGATACAGGTGCGCCCGTTATATTTATTTAATGATGATTATACCGGGTGTCCATTCTCAAACTCGAACATAGGCAACTAACATTAGTGCATTCACTCGTTCTTCATTGAAATAATTCATTTTTTGGTAGATAATTTTAAAAGACGTTGACAGAAAATACCTGATTTACGCCAACTAATTACCAATTTTTTTGACAAATGCTATCGAACTCGAAAAGCAAGGCATGGCATATTTAAAAATTCCCAAGTTTTAAATTAGTATTTTAAACTAAAAATCGCATCTTGAATATTATTGTTGGTATCATTTGATGCGTAATAATTTTATCTTTCCATTGATACCATTGCCTTCCCTGTAAGTTGAAATGGCGAGCAGGAATCGGCAAAGACGTTCAATACAATGTTAATCGCCTATGTTCGACTTTGAGAACGGACACCCGGTATAGTCTAGCACTACAGGCCTTGAAGGCCCATGGCTTGTTGGACTACTTTTGCCATTCCTTTCTGTTTATTGTTTTTTTTTCCTTCATTCTTGTAATTCTTAGCTGCCGTAGATCTTCTTTCACTTCATCTGTCCACCTTGCTTTTGGTCTTCCTTTTCTTCTGGGTCCACCTATTTTACTTTTGGTCATCTTCTTTGGAATACGCTCCTCACACATCCTCATCACGTGTCCCATCCATCTTAATCGCTGCGATTTTATTACTCCTAATATGTCTGGTTCGCCATACAGTTCCCTTACTTTTTGATTGGTTCGTCTTTCCCATACACCATCCACTTTCTTGCCCCCAAAAATGATTCGTAGTACTTTCCTTTCCCACACTGCTAGCTCTTTTTGGTTTGTTTTTATTAATGTCCGCACATCACTCCCGTACACTACTACTGGTTTTATTACGGTTTTATAAATATGGATCTTTACCGTCCGTGATATTTCTTTACTCCGAAGCACATCACTTAACGCAAACACACACCTGTTTCCAGCCATTATTCTTGACCCTATTTCTTCAGCTATTTCAGGTGTTCTGGTGAAAACTATTACCAAATAGGTGAAACTTGCCACTTCTTATATATTTTATTGCTATTCGATCTTACTTCTAACCATTTGCCTGTTTCGAATTCTTCGTCGTCCCATTCCATATAGTTAGTATTTGTTTCATTTATTACAAGTCCCATCAATAAAAACAAAGGACTGTAAATATTGTGAGCAAGCTGAAGGGTAGAGCAAGATGAAGGAAAATCTAAAAAATTGCAAAGAGCAATTCCTGAATGGAGGCAACAGAAAAGAAGCAAGCAACGTGAAAAGTGCGGGACTCAAATATCAGTGCGTTAATAATTAAAAACATAGTGCAAAAGCAGAGCAGTGAAATTAAGAAACGTTTGTGAGTGCAACACTATGAAACAATATTAGTTATAAGCAAAAAGACTATATCGTAGATTAAGAAAATGTTAGATTGTAATTTATTCTATTTATGGTAAATATTATCAAACCTATTTTCAATTAATAGTAGAATAACACCGTATCTTAGCAATATGATGCTTTTTGTCATTAACAAGAGGAGAACAATTGAATTAAATTAATTTTGAAAGGTTGTCGAATCTATGCTCCACATTTAATTGATGTTTTATAATAATAAACGAGTGTTTTATAACATAAAAAGTGGTCCCTTTGATTGCCCAAGTGGTAGTGTAACTGTGCTAACGTTTGCAGCAGTTTCCGCAACGGAAAAGTTAAATTTTCAATTTGTCTCCGAAAGTGCATATCGGCAACGAGCACCTGATAATTACAATCTTCGACTACGGCCCGAATTAGCATCGGAAGCCAGAGGTTGGTAGTCCAGGGCATCAGCCGAGTCCGCAAGAACGTCCGAATCAACATTGGCGGGCAGGCAAGGAGCTACAACCTGAGAAATTCCAGCAGAGTCACTACGACCCGATTCGAAGCCAGCAGAGGGTCATAACGAGGTAAAATAGATCTAAAATTTAAGTGTAAGTGTTCGGGAAAACTTAAATCCAAGATTAAACCTTGCCGAAGAGGCCAATTACTTCGTGGTTTTCAAAAATCGAACGGCGTTAGCAGGTTTTGGGGCGAAATCGACCAGAATCAAGCTTCATAAACAAAAGAAAGTTGGCGTGCATTCTACGCCATACAAACAATCAAGAGGAGGTTACACATCATCCTAAAAACAATCAAGGGGATGTTTTAATAGTTGCCAAGTAGGAATATTCAAATAATTTCCTGACATGTTCTCACTGTTATTTCACGATTTTACACGTTCAAAGACACGCTGTACGCACAGACCATTTATTGTTCATCTGTCAATTTACGAGATTGTGAATTTTATCTACTAATAACGAGCAAACGAGCTACGTTGAGACAAATAACCTAAAGTTGGAGAATATAGTCTGTTTATGAACCCAACTCATGAGATAGGAGATACATTTAGTAACACCCGCTATATTGGATAATATTTCTCAAATAAGTATTTGCTATTCTTCTTCTGTTATTGTTGATCCGTTAACGGATATTAGCGATCATTCTGGCTATTTGGGCCTTATTTACCGCCGCTCTAATAAGTCTCGTTGTTGTGGTATTGTACCATGTTCTTAAATTTTTGAGCCATGATATCCTTCTCCTTCCTGAACCTCTCCTTCCTAATACTTTGCCCTGCAATACCAGCTGAAGCAATCGATATCTCTCTCCATTTCTCATTATGTGTCCTAAATATTGAAGTTTCCTAGTTTTCATGGTTTTTATTACTTCTACATCTTTATTCATCTTTTGTAACACGGTGGCATTGGTAATATGTTGTGTCCAGGAGATTCTTAATATACGCCTATATAGCCACATTTCGAATGCTTCAAGCTTTTTTGTTGTTATTTCAGTGGGGGTCCATGATTTTGCGCCATATAATAAAACAGGAAAGATGTAACAGCGCAGTCGTTTTATTTTCATACGTATATCCAAGTCATGACTTATAAATAAGGCTTTCATTTTAACAAACGCAACTCGAGCTTTTTCTATTTTGCATTTTATTTCAATGGAGTGAACTGTATGTATGCACCCTTTCTATGGGTGTGTCTTTAATTATTATTTGATACGGAGGTATCTTATCTTTTGTTTTATTTATGTTCAATGTTAACCCATAAATTTCGCTTATTTGTGTTATTTTAGCAATTAATCTCTGTAGGCTTTCCATATTATCTGCAAATATCACCGTGCCGTCGGCATATCTAAAATTATTTAAACATTCTCCATTTATATTTATGCCATCTTCTAATCTTCCAAGGCTTCCTTGAAAATATCCTCGGCGTATACATTGAAAACTATACGTGACAGGACACAACCTTGTCGTACACTTCTCTGGATAAATATATCTTCAGTGATGTTTTCTTCCACTTGTACGTCCACAAATTTGACCCCAGTACAGATTGGTAATTATTCTTAGATCTCGGTCATCTAATCCGACCTTTTTAACTAGGTACTTCTACCATTTTACTGTGTTGAACTGTGTCAAATGCTTTATATAATCGATGGAAGAAGCGTATACATCGCGGCTCATGTCACGGCATCTTTGAAACAGCACCTGTATGCAGAGGAGAGGTTCTCTTGCTCCTGTTGCGTTCCTGAATATTTGTTATTAATCTTCCATTATATTTCAGGTAACTTTTAAATCATTTTAGAACCTTCTGTTTCTTATTTTTTATTGTTCAACTGAATTCTAATTATTCCGTTATTTTACAAAATACATATTAATAATTCTGATATCCTTTTATTATACCCAAATTCATCTTTGTAAATCTAATAGTTCTTTAATATAATATCAAATCATTGTCTTGCATTAATAAATTAACTTAATCTTCTTATATGCAATCCATTACAATATATTGTCATGGTCTTTAGTATAAAAGTTTAAAATCAGATTAATAAGGTTAAAATAATACTCTATTAAAATTACAAAGATGAATTTAAGTATGAAAGGGATATTAAAATTATTAAAATGTATGTGGCAAAGAAAGGAAACAGAATTTAAAATTCAATTGAATGAAGCTATATAAGAAACAGTAGAATTCTAACATAATTTAATTTTTATCTGAAATGAAGTGGGGAATTAATGGCAAATACTTATTCGAGAAATACCATTCAATATAGTGGGTGTTATACAAATATGATAAAGTTCTATAGTGTGTTGGATTACAAAATATATGCTAAACTAAATCACTAAGGAGATTTTATTATTTTAGTGGTACACAAAATAATTTTGACCTCAAAAGATGTAATAAGTTTGGTTATATATCGTAATGAAATTATGGAGAAGAGTATTAAATGCACTTTTAAAAACAATTTGATATGGAGAAATACTTACTTACTTAATCCATCCTCATCTACCTTACGGTGTAGAGGTATTGGAGTAGAAATTTCTCCATGCATTTCGATCTCGTGCCATATTTTCTGCTTGTCTCCAGTTGATCTTCCTCTTCTGTAGTACTTTTCCTACTGCATTGTTCCAGGTCCTACTCGGTCTTCCCCTTTTGCGTTTTTGATCCACAGCCGCTTTCCATATTTGCTTCACTATTCGTCGTTCATCCATTCGTTCTAGGTGGCCATACCACTCTAATTGTCTTCTTTCAATTTTGTTTATGACGGGTTCGACGTTGCACCACTCCCGCACAGTATTATTGAATGAAGCTATATAAGAAACAGTAGAATTCTAACATAATTTAATTTTTATCTGAAATGAAGTGGGGAATTAATGGCAAATACTTATTCAAGAAATACCATTCAATATAGTGGGTGTTATACAAATATGATAAAGTTCTATAGTGTGTTGGATTACAAAATATATGCTAAACTAAATCACTAAGGAGATTTTATTATTTTAGTGGTACACAAAATAATTTTGACCTCAAAAGATGTAATAAGTTTGGTTATATATCGTAATGAAATTATGGAGAAGAGTATTAAATGCACTTTTAAAAACAATTTGATATGGAGAAATAATGAAGGAGAATAAATATGGTGAGATTATCATATGCTAAACAGTTATAATCTACAAAAGTAGTCACTGGAATTGGATGCAGAACTGAGTTTTTTTTAAAATTAAGTACATCGTATGCATTGGATAGAAGTGGCTTGCTTTGCTGGAAGTAGCGTACGTCGAGTTAGTTAGCGGAGTGGACTTCTGATGGTATAGATAGATGGAAGGGTTTTCATCTACTGGAATTGTGATTTCGTCAGGCTTGTGATTGAAGTGACGTTTTGGAACTAGCACCTAGTCGAGTTTAGTGGTACTGGGTTGTCAACTTGTGATTTTTGGAAGAAAGGCATGGCGGTTGCTTCTAGTCAATGTTTTGTCCAGGAAGTCTGCGGATCCAGGTGTTTTTGGCGGAGTTCGTGCTGGGATTTGTTTGGACGTTGGGAGATCTTTGTGAAATTGCTGAATGCGTTTGACTCGATAAAGGAGAGTATTGAGTCCATAAACGGGTGACAGAATACAGGTATTTAAGGTAACACTGAAAGAAAATATAGAAAGAGCGAAGGGTGGTAATTTTAATTAGGGGAGTACTTACCATTTGATATTGTTGAATCACAAGTAATGTAACGAGAAGGTATTTGTAGTTAATTTTGCACTTGAATAATTTAAAGTGACAGGTGACAGACGTACAAGTTGTGATGAAATAAGAAAATCAAATTTCAGGAATAGAAGCAGTCTAGATTATGAGCGAATCCTACCTGTGTTTCAGTTAAGAGTAAAAAAATGTTTCTACCCTAGTTAGCAATTTAATAATCTTGATAATCTATAATTATAAAAGGGCGAATGAGTTAATTAAAATTCAATTAAAAAATAGAATTGATTGAGAATAAACTAAAGTAAAGTAAAAGGCAAATATAATAGCTAAAATAATAAATATTATTAAAACATAGTCAATTATAACATAAAATAGGCGCCACAACGTGGAGTCACAACAATATAGATTGGTAACCCTGCATCACAACTATTATGGCACCTGTGAAGAATTTACACCTTGAGAATGCATTGTATAACAAGCTTAACTGTTTTAAAGCTAATATTAGTATTTAATCATGTAGGTACTTCTAAATTACATAAAAATGTATACTTTAAACTAGATATGTATCTCAAATTTCAAAGTAGAAATCTCAACTTTTAAAATGCAGTGGTATAGTTTAAGAGTTGAGATCTCTGATAAGTAGAAGTTTATATATTGTCAATCCTTCCTTCAGAACTTTCTTAGTAATTTGAAATTATAGTAAAGATGTGCCAGTCATTTTTTGTGCTACAAGTAGATTTTGGTACTCAATGTGTTATATTTTTTCTAATTTCTTTACTACAACCCACAGCTTTCATGAAGTACTCTCCACTTTTAAATTAGTAATTTCAACTTTAAATCTCCAATCATAAACCACAATTCCGACTTTTAAAAAATGAAGATTACTAGTTTAATAATCGTGATCTCTAGTTTAAAAGTAGATGTATATTTTCTTCCAACGCGATCAATAAGAACTTTGTACTCATTTTAGTAAAACATGTCGGTAATTGTTCATTTACATAGAAGTAGTTCTTGCTACTAAATGCCATCTTTTTTTTTCTGATTTTGCTACACGTCTAGTGACTACAATCAACAGACCATGAATGCTGGGTGCTAAAGTTAGTTAAAATGGACCTTGAATACAATTACTGTGATAAAAAGGAAATAGTTTTCTTACCATCGAAAAGAATTTCTAAATAATTTAAAAAAATAAATCCAGGTTTCTGTCTATACAATTTAATTTCTATTGTAACGACATTCCAGCCGGGTCGCTTGCAGACAGATTAGTCAGCCTTCTAAATTATTCCAGAACGACCTCGGCGATTAATGCGCGCGATCAGCATTTTAGAAGGCCGTCCGCAGCCGGGCGGTAATACGACACTTCAGCATTTCTAGAATAGTCGAGTCATATCGCGAAGCCACCAGAAGGAATCACCCGGCGATATATAAACAAGCGCAGCGGAAGAACGGACAGTCCGAATCTAAGTTTGAAGTGCGCGAAGCTTGCCATATAAATCATTCGTGTTTAAGTCTTGTGTAAATAAATAAAGCGCTTTTGTTGTTAAAAATAGTTCCTGTTAGTGTATAAATAATTTGTGTTCCGTATTAATAGTTCTTGTGTTTTTGTTAAATCGTTAAGTTAAATTGCTGTAAATAAATGCTTAAAACAAGAAGCGGCGTATAATTTTTAATAGCCCAGAAAATAAATCGTAACACTATCAATACCGGGTTAGTCAATTTCGGGCTCGCTGTTGCGATTTCAAAAATTGTTAAATTGTACATTCTAATACCGAAAAAAATTTAAAACATAAAAAGAACCTAGCCATGTTGGTATTTAAGCTTTGCCTAAAAAACGAACAGTTTCGATTTTTGATTTTATTTTTTATGCTACAAGGCAAGTCTTATGTTACCTAGTAAGTATTAATTAAACGGAAAATAAATGTAAAATAAACAGCTGTTTGACCGAACTGTGTAAGAGGTAACTTGAAATACAGGAAATAATTGATTTGAAATATTCTTTAAAAAATGTCCAAATAATGTAAACTAAACTTATAAAAAAATAAAAATCGATAATTTTCGTTTTTGGGCATATCTCGAAAACCAAAAAGGATCAATGTGCTCTCTGTCACCAGATTTAACTGTCCCAAGTTTCAGAGGCGTAATAAAATATGGAGAACACTAAAGTTCTAACAAGTAATGATTTAGTTGCAGTAGTTACTTGACGGTCTTTCCATATTTTGGTTAGCTTCGTCATAACATGCCGCGCCATTATAATTATGCGTCGTATCTCCGGCTGACTGTCCCTATGGTTTTAGTTTTTCAGTAATTGATTTTAAGTCTATACTCAGCACTAACACATTTTATGGGAGTAATTAATAAAACAAGATCTAGTTCTGACGTTGCAAGAAATGTGGTGTCATCAGCATTCCCTAAGTTAGAGATCGCCACTCAATTGATGATCGTTCATCTCTCCCAATCATCGAGTAAGGTGCGCATAACATATTCTCCATAGGTATTGGCGAAAGAATAGAACACTTGTGCACACCATTGCTGATTTGACAGCTATCGGAGTACACATTCTCAAGCCGTATTAGTGCCTGATTGGCTTTTAATTAGAGTCACCAGGTGTCGTAGGACGCCCATTTTATAAGAATCGACCAAAGTCTATTCGAATCCACACTGTCAAAGTGTCAAAGGCTTTATGGTAATCCACAAAATAAATATACTTATAAAGAATTACATTGGTCTCTAGATTTTTTTATTAATGGCGAATGTTGAGGATTTGTTCCCTTGTACTTTTTTCCTTCATAATGCCAACTTGTTCTAGGAGCTATGGAAGTCAGAGCGATGAAGCGATAGGTATCACATGTATTGGTGAGTCCTTTTTATGTACCTAGTCGTAGAAGGACAGAAGTTCTCCACTCGTCTGGGCAATTCATAGAATACCAAATATTACTACTATCGCGGCTTTGGGCTATTTTGGAATATAAGTTTTCACAGTATTCCTGCCAACCATTTAAGATCTCAATGACTTTGTGTATATTCTTGTCTAGATTGTTCCTCATAACCCAAATATTCGGTTTAGATTGTCTTGCAAGCTGTTTTACTTGTCGAAATAGATATCGAGTGTTGATGTTCTCGGTATGGCGCAGGATTTCTTGACAAACCTTCTTGATTTTTCATTTTTATCACTTCTCTAGGTTGATTGTATTTCACCACCTAACGATCTGTAGTTGATCAGTGCCTGAGGTGTAGTTTACACTTTCTTCTTTCTTCTATTAGCTTCAATGTATTATCAGAAATCTGATGTTGCTTTTTGACTATTTTCTCGGAGATGAATATTTTGGACAAGTCAACCTGGTCAGTCAAGGAGTTAAAAACTTCTTGATTTCCTACTTTGTAAGACGGAAAAAGTTGCCTCTTTTTATAGGAATGTAGCTTTAGGCGTAAGATTTCGAATAAAAGTTGGTGATTAGAACCACGCTATGCTCCTCTATCTGGGATTAAAATAAAATCGATTTAATTTTTGTGACCTGATGGTAAAGAGCCATGTAAATAGACGACGATTATGTTACTCAAAAGTAGTGTTCATAAGCGGTAGATTATTTCAGCGCAAAATTCAAGAAGTCTATTTCCTCTATTATTGCCGACACCATTACTATCGTTACCAACGATATTACGAATATGGTCGCTGAAAGCATAATCCGGAAAATGTAAACTCTAACTTGAACAGAAAATTGTAGTAAATTGTAAAAATATATATTTTTTAGTTTTTATGTCCTCTTAAAATACAAAAATGGAATCACTATATGAATCTTAAAATGCAGTTATTGAGTATTTCATAGATAGTAGCAAGCGACACGTGGAAATGACGTTTGCAATACAATGTAGAAATGCCAATTTTACTAGTATTATAAGAAGCAAAGATATTCTACAACTTAACTTTCATTCTGAAGGTTATGCCATGGGATGGTAGCTTTTTGGTTTTTTCACTAGGACTTTCCGTGACGTTTGTGGGTTGTTTTTATTACGAAATTTCTATTATCATGTTAATTATAAGTATGCAAATCGCCCCCTTTTTAATATATTACGTTTCAGGCAGTATCCTCTCAATATAAAGGCAATATCTTAATATCTCCTTTAATTCTGAAGTTGGCCCTGGTTATACTGTACGAAGGATCTGCAGGTTCGACAGAGAAACAATTCCAGTCTGTTTTGCAATTTTTCAGGCAAAAATCAGAAGTGCGAGAGAAATACAAGACACATTTAGAGTATTTGTTGGTAAATAACTGTTATATGGGCAATACACTGATAATGATGCTTGGTTTACAGGACAACAGGAAACACTATATGCTAAGTATAGGAACGAGCTTGTTCCTAGATTCTTCGGTTAGTCCAAATCAGCAATATGCCGCGACTATTAAGAGCGTTTATGACACCGACATACAACCAACACATTTTTCAAGTGCTATTGATGCTAGTCATATCATAAACTCTTGGGTGGATATTCTTACCAACGGACGAATTAAAGAATTAGTTAGTGCTGGTAATACTTCAAAGGCAGATGGCGCCGCCAATTTCCTAAAAGCAATACCAACGATGGAGGATTTTATGTAACCCCCACCACTGTAGTAACAGTTCCTTACATGGCTCTTACGGACAAATTTTACTACGGAGAATCGAAAGAGTTAGATTCGAAAATATTAAGGTTACCGTATAAGTTTAGGAATGCTAATTTAGTTTTTAAATTCGCAACTAAAGTTCTAATTTTAGAGAAAACACTTTTCACTGTTTATGGTGCTGCCGAACTCTAAGGGAGGTTTGCCAGATTTAATAAAAAGCGTGAATTTAGGTACATTGACAAAACAGTTGTGTCTTATGAACGAAAGGACAGTAGATGTTGTTATACCAAAATTCAAATTTGACTTTACTTCCACCTATTCAAAGGTTTTACAAGATGTGCGTATAGTTTAAATTTATTATCCGCAATTTTGTGTATGATTTCTTTCAGTTTGGTTTAACCACGATATTTTCCAACACCGCCAGCTTTCCCGGTATTGCTAGAAGAGCGAGCTTAGGTACGAAATGGCTTTTTGTAAACGAAATAAGACAAAGAGCGGGAATCGAAGTGAATGAAGAAGGCAGTACAGCATACGCCTCTACAGGTAGTGCTACTTTCGTAAGCGATTCTGAACATTATGATATTAATCGAATCTAATTTGCAGCCATTAAGTTGGGAAATAATTTCGGAGATTCTGAATTTAGTTTTAACGCAACGCATCCTTTCTTAATATTCGTAGAAGACCAAATCACAGGCACTATTCTTTTCGCTGGAAAAGTGGAGAATCCTTTGCAATCCGATACTTTACCTAGACATTTTGTGAACAGTAATGCAGATCCAAAGCGAGCAACCACCGAGCCAGTAACCACAGCGTCAGTAACCCCAGCGTCAGTAACCCCAGCATCAGTAACAACAACATCAATAACCACAAAGCCAGGTAGGTTTCCAATGACTGGTAAAGTGAATATAACTTCCAGGAGCTTCTCAATATACCGGGTGACAATGAGATCAGGGCCATGTCTCTATCTCCTTTACTTATCAACGGATTTGAATGAAACTTGTTACAAGGATAATAAACATTATTTTGTGTTGAGAGACAGATATAATCAAAATGGCCGACTTCCGGTTTTACCTGATATGTCATTAACTTTAATTTTTTAAACGGGTTGTTCTATATATTTTATGTGTTTCGGAATCTACGACTCAAATTACATACGGCAGTGTTGCCAAATTTGCTTAAGTATTTCCCAAAAATATTTTAATCATTAATTAAACATTTTTCCGTTTTATATAAAGATCAAGTGCTGCATGATGCATATCTTTAGATTGGTAATTACATTTTATATCTAATGGAACGATGGCCCTTGATAGGTGCTATTTAAAAAACTGACTTTTTCTCAAAAAACACGTTTAGCAAATTTTATTCCTTAATGGACGATTTGTTATTGATCAAATTAATAAAAATTGTATTATTATGGGTTACCAGTGTCATTTAGAACACATTTTCTCCAATCACTGCCTTCGATCTAAAAAAATAAAATTTCAAAAACAGAATTTTTTCTTCAGTAAAATTAAAATGTAGCAAAGTTATCGTATGTAATTTGACCTGTGCATTCCAGAAAATTTAAAATATGTAGGGTAATCCATTTAAAACTCAAAGTTAATGGCACTTCCGGTAAAACCGGAAATTGAATATTTTAACTATATCTATCGGTCAATCAGAAATTATGTCTAGTATCCACATATAAAATTTTATCCAAATCGATTCATAAATAAAAGAGATATAAGCATGGCCCTGGTCTGATTGTCACCCGGTATACTGAAGATATGACTTACAAGTCACGGTATTTTGTTTCTTTCCTTATTTCTCGTTTGTCTATATGTGGTGGCAGTTGCTAGTTACTATGACAGTCTGTGATTAATATCTGCAATTAGTGATTAATTCTCTTATAATAGAAAGACTTAATAACTCTGGACTCGATAGTAACGCTTTATATACAGAGAGTTTACTTTATCATGCAATATAAGGTTAATAGTTTTTATAGTTATACACTACTGTCACAAATATGATAGTAATGTATCAAATTTGTGAACAGTAATGCAGATCCAAAGCGAGCAACCACTGAGCCAGTAACCACAGCGTCAGTAACCCCAGCGTCAGTAACCCCAGCATCAGTAACCACAACGTCAATAACCACAAAGCCAGGTAGGTTTCCAATGACTGGTAAAGTGAATATAACTTCCAGGAGCTTCTCAATATACCGGGTGACAATGAGATCAGGGCCATGTCTCTATCTCCTTTACTTATCAACGGATTTGAATGAAACTTGTTACAAGGATAATAAACATTATTTTGTGTTGAGAGACAGATATAATCAAAATGGCCGACTTCCGGTTTTACCTGATATGTCACTAACTTTAATTTTTTAAACGGGTTGTTCTGTATATTTTATGTGTTTCGGAATCTACGACTCAAATTACATACGGCAGTGTTGCCAAATTTGCTTAAGTATTTCCCAAAAATATTTTAATCATTAATTAAACATTTTTCCGTTTTATATAAAGATCAAGTGCTGCATGATGCATATCTTTAGATTGGTAATTACATTTTATATCTAATGGAACGATGGCCCTTGATAGGTGCTATTTAAAAAACTGACTTTTTCTCAAAAAACACGTTTAGCAAATTTTATTCCTTAATGGACGATTTGTTATTGATCAAATTAATAAAAATTGTATTATTATGGGTTACCAGTGTCATTTAGAACACATTTTCTCCAATCACTGCCTTCGATCTAAAAAAATAAAATTTCAAAAACAGAATTTTTTCTTCAGTAAAATTAAAATGTAGCAAAGTTATCGTATGTAATTTGACCTGTGCATTCCAGAAAATTTAAAATATGTAGGGTAATCCATTTAAAACTCAAAGTTAATGGCACTTCCGGTAAAACCGGAAATTGAATATTTTAACTATATCTATCGGTCAATCAGAAATTATGTCTAGTATCCACATATAAAATTTTATCCAAATCGATTCATAAATAAAAGAGATATAAGCATGGCCCTGGTCTGATTGTCACCCGGTATACTGAAGATATGACTTACAAGTCACGGTATTTTGTTTCTTTCCTTATTTCTCGTTTGTCTATATGTGGTGGCAGTTGCTAGTTACTATGACAGTCTGTGATTAATATCTGCAATTAGTGATTAATTCTCTTATAATAGAAAGACTTAATAACTCTGGACTCGATAGTAACGCTTTATATACAGAGAGTTTACTTTATCATGCAATATAAGGTTAATAGTTTTTATAGTTATACACAACTGTCACAAATATGATAGTAATGTATCAAATTTGTAGGTAATAGGTGTGTATTTATCATCAATGCTATTTTCCAATAAATCAGCCTACTGTTTAATCTCAAATTAAACAGACTTAAATTTCATTTCCAAATTTACGAAATCCAGTTCATAGATTTAAAAATGCAAATTTAATTTCACATGCTTTCGTTCAGGAAGTTTAAATGTCACAACTGGAAGTTAGCAACCTTGCTTAATGAACGACCTAGTAATACGAGTTCACTGTAACATAAATGCATATATCGCAGAAATAAACTTGTTTAAGCTTGCTTGCTGACGGTTGTTATGATACTTTATACTTTATAGCGACGCAGTAAGAATAAATACTTACCACTTTGATATAATGCAATTTTAGTAGTTCCTAAGCAAATATATTTGTATATATAAAGCAATATTTTTATAATAAAATCAATCGGCATTAAGTGGTTGATTCGTTAACATCGAGGTGCTACCCTTCCAAGCCTAAAATTTTGAAGTGTGAGGCTGCACTTCAGGGTAGTTACCAAATATTATCGTCCCTCTGAGTGGCCTGACTACTTTGTCTTAAAACACGGTTGCAGTCTCAACCATGTGCTCAGAATTAAAAGGACAGGATCAGTGCAAGTAACGGAATCCTGTTCAGCCTCCAAGAAATTCTGTTCACTACACATAATTAACAAAATATCAAATTTATAATATAACCATTCTTCAAAAATTAACAAGATTAAGCTAACAAAAAACCAAAGTCTTAATGTAACAAGGTTTCAATAACACTACCATTCTCAGCGAGGCAATATCCTAGTCGCGTGGACAAACCATTGACAGCATTTTGTTACAAAACGAAAACGTTGTTACGGCATGACTTTGACATCCAAAATACTCAACAGTCCCGATAAAACTTCACAAATCGGAAAATTCTCGGATCCGTTACCCCAATTATGTTACAATGGGCTGTAATAAAAGTAGCAGACTAAGACTCAGATGGAGAAGGGAAGGATCATTATGATTTTAATTAGGGCTGCGACCGGGTAAACGAGATAAAGATGTTAATTGCCAGACGCCACCACTTTACTAAATCGATAAAAACACAGGTGTGCTCACCGAGAAAGTGGAAACGGTGGACCAACCTCTAGCGACGGTCCACGTACAGCTGCGTTGAACTTACCTTACTTGCATTTTCTACAGCTGTCTGAACTCCTTTACAGAGAAAAACATCACAAAACACACATACAAACGTCATAAATCTACTAAAGAAAAACACAACTAATTGAAAATAAATTATATCAACGTAGAAATATGTATGTGAACAATGAACATTAAATGAAATACTCGGCAACGGTTAATTTTGTTAATTGCGCAAAGTTTAAACTAAATACAGGCAGTAAACTTGGCAGCAAACAATCTTTTTTTAAAATTGAGTTTTAACAAAGTCAGCATAATTTGCTATACATGATATTGTTGTTTAATTATGTGTAGCCTTAATGTCTTTATTGACGTCGATGTTTTGGCTTCCCATCAGTCTTTGGGTCGGATGGTGTTACAACTTAATTTGAGTTTGTTCGAGGATTATTCACTCACTTTCACTGTTGGTATTGTCTGCTGTTATCACTAGATCTTGCGTTCATTTTCTCTTTAGTCTTTTGTGTAAAGATTGTATACCTATGTTATGATAAGTAACACTGTTGCACTTGTTAACGTTCTTGAAGAATCGTTTATTTGTTGTTTGGATGTACTGCTGTATGGTGGGATTCCTAGCTCTTCGTGGGTTTGCTTGTTTCTTATAAACCATGGTGCTTTTGTTGCGATTCTCAGAACTTTATTTTGCTGTACTTGTAATTTGTTAATATTCGTGTTTGATGTGTTACCCCAAATTTGGCAAACATACATTAGTATTGGTCTAAATATACTTAAGTATAGAAGTTTGGCACATTCGATCTGCAGTGCGGAGGATAAAGTAGTGCTAACCTGGTATGAAACTTATTCAACTTTTTATTAATGTGATACCCGCAAGACCCAAAAACATTAACAACTTTAATTACGCATTAAAACTACTTACAAACAATAGATCTTGATGGTAAACAATCAAATCTGATTCAAGGACAGTAACAACAGTTCAAACGCTTAATTTTAAGTCATCCGCAACGCTACGTTACATGGCGACACTTCAAAAATCACTTCACTGCACATTGTGGGTTTTAAAATTACTACAAACGATACAGTACCTTTGAGGGGTTCAACTTGTATTGATAAGGATGTCCAACGATGCTGCACGCCGCTCAAGCGACTGCCCCAAAATACTTGAAGAACTGTGAAAATAGACCTAGGTTGCTATCTGTCGAGGGATGTTAAATCTCCAGACGGTAGAAACAAACAACGTAATCAACAGACAAGGTTGCGGTACGGTACATGTGACTTCATTAAAAACAATTAGCATAAGAATAACCTCCCCAAGGCGTCAATCGAAGCTTGCCAACTCCGCAAAACGAGAATTCCTCGGTTAATAACTACACCAAACGTCTCTCCAATAACCAAAAACTAAACCGGCAACACCAATACACAGTTTCACTTAAATTCGACGTTGCTCAGCGAAGACAACAGGCCCTCATCGAGCGGAGCAAACAATGACACTTGTTGTCTCTTCCAAGTCTGGCGATTGAATCCTGAAGCCAAAAAAAAACGCGCCCGTGCGTTACTTATCTTACTTCCTCTAACTCACACAGAAACGTGCAGGTTGAGTCATTATTGCACCACTTGATGCAACCACGTCCTCGCCCAAAAGCGAGATACCTCGGCAAACAGGTCCATGCATGTACGAAACGGCCGACTATCTGGAGCCAAAAAGCGTGAAACGTCATTCCTGCGCCAAGTAAGCATATCTAAATTTAAATCGACGTTGCGCTCAAGATATGATGAACTGAGCCGGAAGACGTCAGTATTTGAAATGAACGAAATTGAGTTTTAAAACATCGCTAAACTCTCAATTCGGGCCTGGTTTGAAATACAGATGCGAAAAAGAGCTAAATTCAAAAATTGTCCTTACAATTTGTGATGTGTTCTGAGGCATCTCCTGCACTCCAACACTTATTTTGTTTTTCAACTGCTCCACAGCCATTAGATACTCATTAAATACGGTTGTTTTTAGATAACCCCAAAGAAAAAAATCGTTTGGTGCCAGATCCGGAGTTCGTGGTGGCCACCGTATTCTCATGTAATGGCCTATTAGTCGATGCTGAAACACGCGGTTTAAAAAGGTTCTAATGTTTTGGGTACGATAAGCCGGCCTGCCATCCATCTGGTACCAGACTTCGTCAAGATCGATATCCATTTCAATTAGTGCTGGTATTATTCTCTCTTGAAGCAGTTCCAGATATTTTTGTCTCGTAAGATTTCCATCTATGGAAAACGGGCCCACAATACGATTATTGATCAGTCCAGCCCAAACATACACTTTCTGAGACCGCTGCGTTTTGGTACTATGAAAAATATATAAATTCTGTGAAAACTTTTTAACTTTTCATTCTTAAGAAATTTGTGTACGTCTACTGAGCTTCTACTCACATGAACCAGCTCAGCAGGTCTTCTTGTACTCAGCGTATTATCCTCTTCGATCAGGTCAATAATTGCTCTTTTCATAGCTTCTGTGGGTACTTGTGATCGGTTTCTCTTTTTATAGTTTGCAACGCAGCCTGTGGTATCAAACTTCGCCATAGTTCTTGATATTGTTGTCGGGTTGGGGATAGGAGGCTCGGGGTATGTTTTCAAGATTGGAATAACTGAGATTTTTCTTCAGTTGTGTACATTGTATCAAAGAATTAACTGTGTAAAGTGTAACATTAGCCATTACAAATAATTTATCTTACTTGTAATGTTGCGCTTTGCTACATTACTGTCATATGTATGACAGTAGTGGGTAACTATAGAAATAATTAAGCCTATGTTGCATGATAAAGTAAATTTTCTGTATTTGCATTAATGTATTTCTACACTATTTGCCGTTTTGTTTTTTTTAGAAGCAGTAAGCCACATAACATCGTTTGAGTGTCCACATGCTCCGATTTGTATTAATAATCTGTTACTACCACTAGATGATTGATTGTACTGTGCAAACGTAATCGTGGATAACTAATTGATCTCTTTGTAAATACCAACAAAAATTAAGACAACTAAATTAGATTTAGATTAGATTTAGGTTCCACGACTTTCTTTTGCTGGCATGCGCACGTCAGCCCTTTGGGCTTTTTGTATTGTCGGGAGTTTTCAAGTTAGCAGGCCGACATCCGTATCTTTTACTAGACTTTTAATGTCCCCTACTAGCTTGCGGTTGTCAATAGAGTTGGTGTCCTTTACACTCTAATTCTGGGCATTCAAAGATGATATGATAGGCTGTTTCATCATCCTCTTGACATAGTCTGCAAACCGGTTCATCTCTATAGATATTGATCCTGTGAATAAATTCTCTGAATGCTCCAGTGCTTGTTAGTAGATTGACTACTTGGTTGATTCGAGTTCTGTGCAGTCTCAACAGGGTTTTGGTGGTTTGTGGATTCGGAGTTTTTAGCAATCTTTTGCAGTGTGTTGCTTGATTGTAGTTTCTCCACCTTAGTTGGTGTGCGGTATTGACCCATTCATTAATGGCTGAGCCAGCTCGGTTTTTCTGAATGCTTAGATCAGGTTCTGGACCGGTCATTGCATTACGGGCTTAAGACAACCAATAAATGTATTTGTGTCATGAGTTTCTGCTCTTGCTTTCTTTGTGTTTTCTTGTGTCAACGTAGTACACTTCTTGTTGAGTGAAGGAAATTCTTTCGTAGGTTCTGTGTCTACTCTTAATTTAACTACATCGGACTAGCAATAATGTGACACATCGGGCATCGGTTCTTAGAGTGAATAATGTTATGGAAACGAATACCTACAAGGTGCCCATTTTAAATCGTGGCGCCCTAAAATTACAAAACAAACAGCCCATTCTACTTCTAAAATGTGGCTATAATCTTAAAATTAAGATTAAATACACCTTATGCATTAGCACGCCTTGAATTTTTGAAGTTAGTACATTATTTAGTGTTTAACTTCAAAAACGTTAGCCAAAAGTTTTCTAATTCTGACGAAGCTCTCATTCTACGATTCTCAGTGTCAGTTGTAGTTTTAATTAATATTTTTTGTTTGTTTGTAGCGTGTATTTAAAGTTTAGAATTCGCGTTTTAGTTTAAATTTATGTTTGTAGTGGACTGTAGTCACTGTGTCACTCCATGTGGTCCACTTTCCCAAAAACCCTAAAATTTTAGAGCCCTCTGGTTCAACCCCGTAAAACGCCCGTCGTTCCTAAAACTAATTAGTCTCCATTCTTCGAAGAATGAACAGCTCTTGCTTGTTGTCGCCGGATAATTCAGTTTGTGCACATACATTGTTTTCGTCGTAAATGACGTGTATATCTTGTATTGGGTGTTCGAATCCTTCCTTCAGCTTTACGAAACCACTCGCCTCCGAGCTCTATATGCACCTGTACCTGTAAAGGATTAAAGGTAAGTGACGCAATTTTGTTTGTTTATAGTCCACTTGTCGTTTATTTGTATCGTCGCGTCGCAATTAATCGTTTACTCAGAATCGGACGGCATAGTTCTGTGAAAAGTGCCTGTCTGTTTATGTTTGATAATCACATCGGCACAGGTATCCTAAAATTACAGTTTTGTTACCCGATATCTTTTTTTTCCAAGCTTGTCGGGAAACGACTTTTTAATATTTGTAATGCAAAACCATACTGTAACAATGAAAAATGTACTTAACTTAACTCCGAGCCACAAGCGGGTTTAACAGAAACCTCAACCAATACTGAAAAGCCTGCCAAGCCATCCTACACAAAAAAGAGTTTCCGCAGTAAATCATCTTTTCAAACATCAAGCAATGGTTTTGGAAGCAATAAATGGCAACTAGTGCAACAAAAAATATTTTTTATCAGTCTCATCAATTCTACATGGAAGGAACCACTTTTAAATTGTTATCAACATTTTCTAAAAACACGAGTATCGATATATCAACAAATTCTATCACAGATTCGATAATAATCGCCGCAAGGGTATCTATATCTATCAAACAGAATATAAATTCTGCAAGGAGGAAGGAGGAAGCCATGTCATGATGGAATAATGTTTGTAAGAAAACTATAAGAATTAAAAAAAATGATGTTTAACAGGTATCAACGAGAACCTAATATATAATTTAATAGAATTTTAAAAAAGTCCTGAAAATATTACATAGATTCTACAGAGAAATTCAAAAGTACACAGACAACTCAAGGGCGGTAATTTCTCTCGTTAAAATAAGAAAAAGGCTTATATGACCCCTGGACTGAAGATGCGTTTTAAGACAGCTGCAAACATATCTTACACGATCTTGTATGCTGTATTAGATGACCTCGAAAAAAGTTTGTATGAGGTTCGAAAGGTCGGAGATATGTTTTTGTCATACATTTTTACAGTGAGATTTTTAGTTAATTCTGGTTAGATGATAAAAAGAGTTAGAATTTTCTACATAAATCTCTGAGAGCTATAGTTTTTAAGAAAAGCAAACCTATAGATTAAAATTCGCTACTTCAGCAGTGTAATTCTTCACCCTCCTTGGAGCTGTAGCTTTCTTAAGATGAATTTTCGGATCTATGTTCCTAGGAACTTTTTGTCTTGTAACAGGGCAGCAAGGGTAACAAAATTTAAGGGGTGATAGTTCTCATTCAAATAAGACAAAAAGTTCATATAAACTTAAGTCCGGAAATGCGTCTAAAGAGAACTACAGCTCCGCGACGGATAAAATTATTCCTATCTTTAATGTCCGTACTAAGAAATCTGAATCTATTTATACCAACCGTTAACAACACCTTGCACATTTCCAGCCCCCGACATATACTTGCATCTAACTAAATTTCCCAAAGAGAGCACACCTAGAATATAAGACATCGTTAGGTGAGATACTGAACCCAAAGACCTCAAACATGCAACTAGATGATACGACAGTGAGCGCCCCAGATATCAAACGCCTAAATAAATGCAATATTTTGCTTAAATGGAACAGTTACTGGGTGTCGAGGACGGATAATAAACTCCGATTGATCCAAAAAACACTACCCTCTCCACCATTTCTGAGGAGAAACTGGAAGTGGGTTTATCAAGACTGAGGATAGGATACACCAGTATTTCTTCCGACTACCTTCTAAAACATGATGGCCAGCTCGTTTGAGACGTTTGCCAAACGAACTTAACTGTTTTACATATTATCTTATATTGTACTAATTAATATCTCTGCAACCATATCGTCTGCCATTCTACTTATATGGCCGTTCCACTCATCAGGCTTTCTTAATACCAAACTGCCAATGTCTTCTACATTATACTGGCTTCATATTTCCTCATTTCTAATGTGATTTCGTCTGCTTATTCGTGTTATTTTCCGTAGAGTTTACATTTCCAGTTTCCAGCATTTGACATGCCTTAATGGTATCAGGTCTTGATTGTACACTGTAAATCGTAATCGGTTTTACGACTACTTTGTAAATTTTTACTTTTGATTCTTTTTGTAGGAGTTAGTTGTACCATATAAGTATAGTCGTTTAGGCATGCAGAAATTATGCCCTCTTTGATTGGTGCACCACTTCTCTGGTTAATATACTGGTACTTATTTTGATTTCCTTTTCTTCCTATCCTGTATCCTTTTTTGCAGTGTTTTAATGTCAGTTATATAATTTCATCCAGATACTAAGTAAGTGCCCGAAATGTGATAAGGTGTTGAATCCTGACAAAGAAATTCAGTGTGATTTGTGTAAACTGCCAATATGTACTACTAGCTCTGGTCTTGTATGTGCTGAAATCCAGTGTCTTGTAAATAAAGAACGTCGTGTCACTTATCAACGCGATACATGTATAGCACAACGTGTTGAGGTTTTTGAACTTAAACAGCTGATTTTAGAGTTAAAACTCCGCATACAGTGTGTCTCACTGTAGACGGCACCACCCCAGTATTTTTTTATATATTATCGATGTAAAAAATTTCTTTTTTTCTGATTATACCCCTCACTAAATTCTACTTTTAGGATATGTTAGGTAATTTCCCTTCACGGTAAAACGAAATAAGTTAAAACCATTCCTTGTTAAAGCTAGAGAAGATGGTTATTACACTTTCCTTAAATACAATAAACTATTTATCGATGGAAAACGTTGAAAATTAGAGGAATTACAAAATAAAGTAATCGTTATCGACAATAAAATCCAAATAGCTAATTATCATGACAGTACTATCATCCCAACTGATACTGGAAATATGAATAAACAGTCCCAATCAGATGATCAACATGAAGCAGTGGGTGTTCAAACCAGAGGTAGCAAGAAGTAGGATAAGGAAAGTGGCGGAAATTCTTTTTGTCTAATGCATCTTAATATACAATCCATTAGAAATAAAACTTTAGATCTTGAAGTTGCATTAAACAATGTTGAATCTGACTTTAATTCGATGCTGGATATTGTTTGTGTTTCCGAACATCATCTAATAGAAGATGAAATTAATTTAATTAATATAAGTAATTATTACCTACCGTCGTATTATTGTAGAAAAGTATTAGCTAAAAGTGAAGTTTTAATTTTAGTACGAAATAATTTGAGTTATAAAAATTTACAGTGTAATGCGCCAACAATAGAGAAACATTTTGAGTATACGGCAATAAAGAATTCAAAAACTATTATTATAGTAATCTACAGAACTCCGGACAGTGACTTTTATATTTTTATGGATAGTTTGGTTCAACTCCTTGAAGAAGTGTCGACATTTGGTTTGGATGTGATAGTGTGTGGCGATTTCAATATTAATCTTCACGTAAGTTGTCGTTTGATTTCCGTAGCGTAAGGTTCAACTAAGCGCGCGTACATCGGGCGAC
The DNA here is from genome assembly GCA_940337035.1 of Agriotes lineatus. Lineage (NCBI taxonomy): Eukaryota > Metazoa > Arthropoda > Insecta > Coleoptera > Elateridae > Agriotes > Agriotes lineatus. Next base: position 126,598 of record CALNHX010002681.1, read on the forward strand.
AAAGATAAAGTGCGACCTCACGGTCGAGGTTAAGTGTGCAGATATATTTTCCTAATCAGCTAATTGACTGTAAGTGCTATAAATCCAAACTATTATGGCTTTTTTCAATCAAACTACGCCTACACAAAACTCACAACAGGTTGCTATGCAAATAGATCAGAATTATCAGTATCAATACCCGCAACCAAATTATCAGTTCGGGCAGCAATTGCCATTAAATAATTTCTACCCAAATCTAACAGTAAATAATACTCCGCAATCACAAAATACAGGACAGCTTTATGGAAATAATTTAGCTTATTATCACACACCTACAACTTCACAATCGCAAGACGATGAATGGCATGTAGTTGAAAATAAAAAACGACCACGCAATAATGACAAAATGCAAAGTCAAGCCAAACAAAGTAAAAATACGGATTACTGGCTAAACCCCACTAATAAATTTGATGTCCTGAGCGAAAAAGAATCAAATGTAGCAGAAAACGGCAGTCAAAGCACAGATAAGAAGGAACTCAAACCACCACCAATTTACGTATCGGGCGTCAAGGCTATCCAACCACTGGTCAAACTTTTAGAAACAATAGCAAAAGAGAACTACGAAATTAAAATACTAAATAACGATGAGGTAAAAATTTTACCCAAAACTACTGAACATTACACGATCATAATAAAAGCCATAAAAGAAAAAAATACTGAATTCTACACATATAAAAGAAAAGACGAAAGAAACTTCAGGGTAGTTCTAAAATACCTTCACCCTTCAACCGACGTTAAGGAAATAAAAGAAGAGCTCAAGGCATCCGGACACACAGTTATGAACATTGCTAATATCCGACAAAGAATTACTAAAATACCATTGCCCATGTTTTTTGTTGAAATAAAACCAGCTGACAACAATAAAGACATTTACACCATTACCAAGCTAGCCCACTCGATAATAAAATTCGAACCACCTATTGCAAAGCGGGAACTGCCGCAATGTGCGAGATGTCAACGGCATGGACACACTAAAAATTTCTGCAACAGGCCCCCGAGATGTGTGAAATGCACTGGAAATCATCTAACAGCTCAGTGTCAACGCAAGGAAAAAAAATAACGATGTCAGATGTGTTAACTGTAATGGCAACCATCCTGCCAATTACAGGGGCTGTCAAGTCTACAAAGAACTGCAGCATAAAATTTTTCCACCACTACGACTTAAACAACTACCAAATATAGGACAATCATCATCGCATATGCAGCGACAAAATCGCACTCATGCTCAAGTAGTTAGCGGCTCTTTCAACCAAGCTTACAGTAACATTAATCAGCAGCAACAACAGCAACCTACAATACTTAACGAGTCTAACGATTTCTCTGAGTTAAAGAAAATGTTAAAAACATTAATGGAACAGATGGGAACTCTATTAAATCTTCTTACTATCGTCGTCTCCAAACCTAACCATGGCTCTACAGCTTAAGTTGGCGGTATGGAATGCCAATGGCTTGACAAAACATAAAGATGAATTAACTACTTTCCTTACAAATCACTCAATAGACATTATGCTAATATCAGAATCACACTACACAGACAGAAGCTATTTAAATATTAATGGTTACACTATATATGCTACGCAGCACCCGGATGGTACTGCGCATGCAGATTCAGCAATTATAGTTAAAAACAGTATTAAACATTACGAGCTCCCCAAATTCAATACACAACATCTTCAAGCTACTACGATTACGATCACAGATTGGCAAGGATCAATTAACATATCGGCGGCTTACTGCCCTCCAAGGCACAATATCAAGAAGGAGCAATTCGAAGAATATTTTCAGACATTGGGTAACCGGTTTATTTCAGGAGGAGATTTCAACTCCAAACACGAGTATTGGGGCTCAAGACTGACCACTGCTAAAGGTAGAGAATTGCTAAAGGCAATAACTAATAATGGATTGCCCTGCCTATCCACAGGCGAACCGACATACTGGCCATCAGATCTGGCAAAAATACCTGACCTACTAGACTTTTGCATTATAAAGGGAATCAATCCAAATTATTTCAAAGCCGAATCATGCCTGGACCTATCATCCGACCACTCACCAATACTAGTAACACTATACACTGAAGTGCTTCATAATGAGAATCATCCTTCCCTTAGCAGCAGACTTACTGACTGGTCTAAATATAGAGAAATAATTAATGAAACACTATCAATCGATGTATCTCTAAAAACAAAAGAAGAAATAGTGCTAGCATTGGAAAACTTTAATCAAACAATTCAACAAGCTGCCTGGGAGTCAACGCCGCAAAAAAAGATAAATGATATCAAGACAATTTGTCCTATAGAAGTCAAAAAGAAAATCGCAGAAAAGCGCAAGCAACGCAAAAGGTGGCAAACTACAAAACACCCAGATGATAAAAGGAAACTCAATCAGCTGACAACTGAACTCAAGAATCTTCTCTCCACTACAAAAAATCACGCCATTCAAAACTACCTAAAGAGGTTGTCAGCTACGCAAGCTACTGAATATTCGCTTTGGAAAGCGACAAAAAAATTTAAAAGACCTCAGCAACACATACCGCCAATACGACTAGGTAACAATCCCTGGGCAAGAAGTGATCATGATAAGGCTTCTGCTTTTGCTAAGCACTTAACCGAGGTGTTTAGTCCATTTGATTCGCAACTATCTAAAAATGAAGAAGATGAAATTCTCCAATACCTTGATGCACCCTTTCAAATGTGCCCACCCATCAAACCGTTTAAAGTAAACGAGGTCAAGGCCACAATTCTGACGGATCTGAATTCTAACAAAGCCCCTGGCTATGACTTAATCACGGGAAGAGTCCTCAAAGAACTGCAGCAGAAACGTTATATATATATCACCCACCTTTTTAATGCTGTACTAAGACTCCGGTATTTCCCTGCTCAATGGAAAATCTCAACAATCATAACAATCCTCAAACCAGGTAAACCAAGTAATGAATTGTCATCCTACCGACCAATAAGTTTACTCCTTGTATTATCGAAAGTTTTTGAAAAGCTCTTGCTTCAGAAAATAATGTTTATTGTTAAGGAGAACAACATCCTACCTAATCATCAGTTTGGTTTCAGAAGGAAACACGCCACAATCGAGCAAATTCACAGAGTCGTAGACACAATTTTAAAAGACTTCCAAAATAAAAAATACTGCGCAGCAGTGTTCTTAGATGTTGCGCAGGCCTTTGACAAGGTCTGGCACAAAGGCTTGCTATTCAAAATAAAAAAGCTACTGCCACCTGACTACTATGAGTTACTTACGTCTTACCTCACCAATCGATACTTTCTGGTTAAGTGTAGAAATTCTTATACCTCTCTATTTCCGATCAAAGCCGGTGTCCCACAAGGAAGCGTGCTGGGCCCTTTATTGTATCTTCTCTATACTGCTGACTTACCAGTCTCACCAATAATTACAGTTGCTACCTTCGCTGATGATACAGCAATCTTATCATCGCACTCCGATCCGCTTTCTGCATCCAACCAACTGCAGGCACACTTAAACAGTTTAGAACAATGGTTCAAAAAATGGCGTATTGGTATAAATGAATCCAAATCTGTCCAGGTTACTTTTACGACAAGGAGAGACACCTGCCCGCCTGTTGTACTAAATAACAAGCAAATACCACAAGATGCCTCCGCCAAATATTTAGGACTTCACCTCGACAGGCGGCTTACGTGGAAAAAGCACATTTTCACAAAGAGGAAACAGCTGGGATTGTCATTCCGTAAGATGTACTGGCTCCTAGGGCGCAAGTCGCAGTTATCATTAGAAAACAAAATTCTACTATATAAAGCAATTATTAGGCCGATTTGGTCTTATGGCATACAGCTATGGGGAACAGCTAGTAGAACAAATATAGACATTATTAAACGCTTTCAATCAAAAGTGCTACGATCTCTAGTAAACGCCCCATGGTTCGTTCCGAACGAAATAATACGACAGGACTTAGGAATCTCAACAGTAGACGAAGAGATACGTAAGTGTAGTGTCCGATACCGCGATAGACTTTCTGCCCATCCAAATCTATTAGTTGAGCACCTACTGGAATCTGATGACGAAGAACCCAGGCTCAAACGTTTCAAACCGATGGATCTCCCCAACCGTTTTGTTTAATGTTCTAGTGTTATCAACCAAACTGTCTGTGTACTATTTTTAAGGAAATTTTTATTGGAAAATTTCCTTCATGTCATATATTGTCAAACTATTTACTAAATGTTCCTTTAAGTAACAGATTGTAAATGTATCAATAAACTAAAAAAAAAAAAAATATATTAGTCTACATAACACATATTCTACCTCAGTATCAATCATAATCTTTCCAGTTTGCTCTTACTTTTTATTATGTGTCTTCTGTACATATTTATATGCGATTTTGAGAAACTTTCTTACCATCATAACGTATTGCAATTCTATGTTAAAATTAACATGTCTTAATACCGTTTGCAAAATTTTAAAAGATCATGTCATAATATATTTACGTTAAATGATAATTCATTGGCGTATTTAAGTTAATTAAATCACATCAGCGAAATGGACGTTTCCCAATCCTCTGGGTTGATGTTACTAGATACATTATACAGAAACAATTTGGTGAGGCAATACGTCTAGCTAATAATCGCTATCCATGGCGGGAAGCTGTACATTTAGCAATCCGAGAGCACGAGGCTGCACTATAATATAATACTTCACTCATGGGTCACAAAACGCCTGTGAATACGCAATGATACGATGAATAATTTATTTATTACAATTCGTAGTCAATAGAAAAAGATAAGCGAACGTAATACACGATATATTTGTTAAAAATATATTCAGAATAGTTTGTTCCTCGATTAACAATAAGTGTTAAATAATCAAACCGTATCCGTAAAAATAATTTATATTATTTATAATAATAGCGTATGATATAGACAGATGAAGAAATAAATCAGAATCTTGGATTTGATCTCTATTTTGGGATCTTTACCACTTACCATTCAAAACTGACACAGAGTAACTTTGGCATTTTAAAAAAATTAGACAATATTGTAATGAATCTACGTACTATTTCTTTTCTATATTAATTTATATTTTTGTACCTATACTCAAAAACTGCGTGTGTACATATTAGGTACAAAATTAATTTAAATAGCCAAACATTCTGCCCTTTTTTATAATCACTAAATCTTTATTTAGATTACCTAGCTTGATAGAACATAAATAACTCAAATCGAGGTTGAGGACTTGGATAAAATAATAATTTTAATAAATTGCCATAATATCCAATGTAAACTTGGTTAAACGTTATTCTCACATTATTTTTAGTGAAGCTGTGCTTACGTTTTGAAATAACCGCACTTGCACATAGTACTAAATAAAGCAACCAGTTACAAGCTGTTTAATCAGGTACGTCTCATCTTTGTATTTTTTAATTTGCATGTGATAAAAGAAGATAACAGCAAAATCATGTTCTCAAAAAAACTTACTATATAATGAACTACAATTTTGGGGTCGAGTGGGCTGCCGGACATCAGGGCTGACATTTAATTATGTCCGCTGGCAGAAGGCAGCCCACAGGGAAGTTCCGGAAGTATTGCACTTTTCGCTTCCGGTCTTTCAAGACCGTTGGGTAGTCCTAGACTATGTGATCTGAGATTGCATCCTTCCCGTGGTGGCCCTGTTTAAACTAAACCCTTCGGATCTAGACCGGGAAGTCGATAAACTAACCCCAAGCTAAGGTGGAAGCTATCGTGCCGAGAGCTGGATGGCACAGGGTGACAGTGCCTTGAACGATGCCCATGGAATACCTAGCGCCCTTCCATGGTCCCTTAGCCCTACTCCTGCAGCAGGCTCTGCAGGAGCGGACCTCCTTTCCTGACTACTCGTGGGATTAATTATGGAAGACATTTTTAAAAACCCAAACACCCCTTCAGAGGAGGGATCCGTTGCAGGTCCTACTCTGACCACCTCAGGAGGGTGCTCCTCTACTGGAGCCCCTCCAGTACTACCCAATGAGGAGGAAACCGTTTCGGGGCCCTCCTCAGAAACCGACCCTGCATCGCAAAAAGGGCCTCTTACTAAGAGAAACCGTTGCGGTGCAGAGAGAAGACGGTGCAAAAAGGCGAAGGCCAGGTTGGCTACCAGTGACCAACCAGGCCCGTCGACAGGTACTGACACCCAGCAGGAGCTTCTCACCAGAGGCACTACTGTCACAGACCAACCTAGTGCCACGGAGAAGGTCACACTCTCTGCTGGGGGCTCCAAACGGGGCCGCCCAGAGAAGGAGACTCCTCCTAGTGCACAGAAAGCCGCCAAGAGGGTCCGACCCGGGCTCTCGTACAGTCAAGCGGCCAACAAAGAACTCAGGGTTGCGATTGCTCGGGGACACTTCCCGGAGTCGCAAATTTCTGTGGAGCTTGCCGGGGAAATTCAACTTACCCTCGGCGAATACATGGATGGGATCCCAGATGAGGGGCCCCACCCAAAATACGACGATTTCAGAAGGACGGAACAAGGGATCATTATGGTCACATGTTCCGATGCCTTCTCCAAGACCTGGTTAAAAGAAACCGTCGGTAACATCAGCACGAGAACAGGAGTCGAACTCGTTTTTTTAGAGGGCGACTCCGTTCCCAGGCTGAGTAAGATGGTAGCCTGGATAGCGGGAGTACCTGAGGACGGGGCTACCATCTTAATGAGGTTAAAACGCCAGAATCCGGGACTTCGGACCGATCTCTGGAGGATTCGGCATGCCGGACGGGTCGAGTCCAAAGGGCTCAGGCTTGTTCTTGGCGTGGACGGGCTCTCCGTGTCGGTTCTGAAGCAACTCGGCATGAAGGCATATGCGGGCATGGTAAGGGTCTCTTTCTGGGACCCCAAACATGCAAAAGAAAAGCCGCCCGTAGCAGAGCTTGAAGACACGGAGGTGTCTGACTCTGCTGCGGAGGCAGAGGATGCGACGGAGGCGCAGGAGTAGGAGTGGACGCTTTTCCCTTAATGAATAGTATCCATCTTTTACAAATCAACCTGCAACACAGCATAGCAGCCTCCTATGCTCTGCAGAGGAGGCTTACAAATGATAATATTAATATAGCACTTATTCAGGAACCATGGGTACGACATGGCTCTGTCCAGGGGCTATGTCTCAATAGCGGTTCTTTGTTTTATTGCACAAGTGCGGTTATACCGAGAGTTTGCATATACTCTTCGGGACTAACCGATATACATATATTGCCCAATTTCTGTTCCAGGGATCTAGTGGCAGTCAAAATTGGTCTTATAGATGGTAACAGCAGGAGGAGCTTTGTTCTTAGTTCTGCCTATTTCCCTTACGATGCACAGGAACTGCCACCTACCCCAGAGTTTCAGGGACTGGTAAGCTACTGTGACACAAATAATTTACCTCTGCTGGTAGGGTGTGACGCCAATGCGCACCACATCTGTTGGGGCAGCACGGACATCAACCCACGAGGTAGAGGCCTAATGGAGTATCTCTACACTACGAAGTTGGAGGTACTAAACTGTGGTACTACACCTACCTTTGTCACCGACAGAAGGCAAGAAGTCATCGACATAACAGTGGGCACCGCTACGGTCGCTCCGTTAGTCAAAGACTGGCAGGTATCGACGGAACCCTCCTTTTCGGATCACCGTCATATCACTTTCAATCTAAATCTAAAGCGGCCGCCAGCGTCGAATATTTTTAGAAATCCCAGAGCAACCAATTGGGAAGACTATAAACAGGACCTCCGAAATAGGTTAGATTTGGTTAGAATCATTCCAAAAAATTCTGACGAGCTAGAAGAGAGCGTTGATCTTGTACACCGCTCCATCATAGAGTCATACGAGACTAATTGCCCTGTGAAGCGATTCAGGGATGGTAAAAGGACTCCATGGTGGAACCCCGAACTCCAGTCCCTCAGCAAAGAAACGCGCAGGCTCTTTAATAGAGCCAGACTCACAAAGTCTCAACTGGACTGGGACAATTATAAACTGTCCCTCCGGTCATACAAAAGCTGCATACGCAGAAGTAGAAGAGACACCTGGCGGGCCTTCTGCGAAAGTATTGAATGCCTACCAGAAGCAGTTAGACTGCAAAAGGTGTTTTCCAAAACTCCAGGTTCCAGGCTGGGGATGCTGAAGCTCCCATCGGGTACCTTCACGGACACCAGAGAGGGGGCTCTCAAGCATCTCATTGATGTTCACTTCCCCGGCTCCAGTCTTGTACAAGAAGCTCTACCTGAGAGGCCCCCACGCATCGCGCACACCGCGATGGACTGGAAGACGGCCTCAAAGGTAGTGAGTCTAGATCGTTTGAAGTGGGCACTGTTCACCTTTGAACCATATAAGAGCGCTGGTGCTGACGGAATTTTTTCGGCTCTGCTACAGCATGGATTGGAGGTGCTGCTACGGCCCCTATATCACATTTTTCGTACTAGCCTGGCCCTAGGACACATTCCTGTGCCCTGGAGGACGGTCAAAGTAATTTTCCTACCCAAAGCGGGACATGCAATGCATGATACCGCAAAGGACTTTAGACCTATCAGCCTGACTTCTTTCCTGCTAAAGGTGCAGGAGAGACTGATTGAAAGGTATATTAAAGATGGAGCATTGGTCGCTTTTCCGCTGCACCCATCACAACACGCCTACCAACAAGGCAAGTCAGTTGAGACGGCACTCCATGCGATCGTTTCAAAGATAGAGAAAACCCTGCACCACAAAGAGCTTTCGCTCGGTGCATTCTTAGACATAGAAGGGGCGTTTGATAATACCTCCTTCGATTCTATCTGTGTAGCGGCCGAAAGGCACGGGATCGAACCCTCGTTGATAAGATGGATCGGTTCTATGCTGTCGGGCCGACAGGTAATCGTTTCAGCAGACGAGTTCTCCATAAGAGCGACGGTCACTAGGGGCTGTCCTCAGGGTGGAGTTCTGTCTCCAATGTTATGGTGTCTGGTCGTGGACGGGCTACTAAGGGAGCTCTCTGCAAAAGGCATCTTTGTGCTAGGTTAAGCTGATGACCTTGCAATATTAGCAATGGGAAAGTTTGCTGGCACAGTAAGTGGGATCATGCAAGAAGCCCTCATTACTGTACAAAACTGGTGTGTAAGGCAAGGGCTCAGGATTAATCCTACCAAGGCAGAACTTGGCATCTTCACCAAAAGAAGGAGAATCGAGGGTCTCAGACAGCCCACAATCTTCGGAAAAGCTCTCCAGCCCTCCGAATCGGTCAGATATCTTGGAGTTATCCTGGATTCAAAGCTGAACTGGAGGACTCATGTAGAGAGACAAATTCAAAGGGCCACTGCTTCTCTGTGGAGATGTAGACTGACCTTTGGAACCAGCTGGGGTCTCAAGCCCCGTGTCACCAAATGGCTATACACGGTGGTTACAAGACCAATAATAACATATGCTGCTCTTGTTTGGTGGCCAGCAACCAGCAAGGCAACAATCAGAAACAGCCTCAACAGACTACAGAGATTGGCTTGTTTAGGCATAACTGGAGCAATACGCACTGCTCCTACGGCAGCTCTGGAGGTGCTTCTGGGGCTTCCGCCCCTCCACCTAGTGATTGAGGCGGAGGCCAGGAAATCAGCCTACAGACTAAGCCAAGGCCAGATGTGGGCCATGAAAGGGGAACAAGTGGGACACTCAGGGATCATCCAACATTTTGAGAAGGTCCCAGAACTTCTCACAAGGAGCGACTTTATGGCTCCGCTTTACATGTTCTATAAAGCATTTCAGGTACTCATCCCTGATAGGAACGATTGGTGTCAGCAACAGCGTCTTCTCACTCCAAGGGGACTTGTTTGGTACACAGACGGCTCCAGGATGGCGGGGGGATCTGGTGCTGGCATCTACGGCTGTAGGCCGAGGGTCAAACTCACCGTTGCCCTAGGAAAACATGCCACTGTATTCCAGGCGGAGGTATTTGCCGTCCTAACCTGTGCTCAGGAGAACCTTCAAAGAGGTTATTCCAATCTGCATATTTACATCTGCACAGACAGTCAGGCAGCACTAAGAGCATTGAGTTCACCCAGAATCAACTCCAGGTTGGTTCTGGAATGTTGCCAGACACTAAACAGACTCGGTACAACAAACTGGGTGAAACTACTATGGGTACCAGGCCATAGTGAAATAGAGGGTAACGAAGAAGCTGACGCTCTAGCCAGAAGAGGTTCTCAAGAGCCTATCATCGGCCCTGAGCCGGCTTTAGGAATTACCCGTGCCACCGCAAAGCGACAAGTTGAGCGCTGGTTAAGTAACCAATCCAGCGCCAACTGGGCCTCGGTACCAAGGCTACGTCAGGCAAAACTCCTCATCGGGGAAATGTCGCCTACCAACACCTTTACTCTCCTGTCAATGAGCAGGAAAAACATTAGGATCGTGACTGGTTTACTAACAGGACACGGTCACTTACAGAAGCACTTATTTACAATTGGAATCGTAAATGATGCCACCTGCAGAAAGTGCCAGTTGGAGGAAGAAACCTCAATTCATGTTTTATGTCAATGTGTGGCTCTCCTAACACTGCGACATAAACATTTTGGAGCCGGCCTGGTGGAACCCCAGGCAATAAGGGACGTTGCTATGGGTAGGATTCTTTCCTTCGTGTTGGAAACTGGCCTCTTCGAACGAGACCCATAACAAATTAGGTGGGAGCACAATGGACCAATAGGTCTCAGTGCAGCTTACAGCAAGCCCCATCAGAAGAAGAAGAAGAAGAAGAACTACAATTATATAATGAAATGCCGGACGAAACTAAACAGGCTACTAATTTATATCAGTTTAAAAATCGTTGTTCAGGATATATTAAATCTGATTGTTAATAACAATATCTGTTTTTGTAAACAGCTTAGGAATGAATAAACCAACATATATCTATCTATCTAACTTATAGAAGAAAATGGACAGTATTTAATACTGTTCTAATTTAAATTACTGGAATTTTAAGGGAATTTATAATATGAACGAATTTATCTTAACATGAACGAAATTATGTCTAATAAGGTATGAAAATCATCTATTTAAAGCAAGCTAATCAGTAGCTTAGGGTAGCGGGTAGACACTCTTCGTGATCCCGGAGAAGGTACTTCAGGGATGCGACCCTGCCCACGCTAGCCATGACTATCTTTCAACTCCTAATACTGAGGGGAGTCATGTCCAAACCTTTAATCCCACACAATCCCCATATCTACCCCACGCGTGGTTATTTAAATGCTCCTAAAAACCCTCCAACTTGGCAAATTTTAAGAAGCTAGGAAAAGGACCCCAGGTGGGTGAATCACAATGTGACCGAAAGTCCCACATTTCCAAAATGGAAGTCAGCCTCATGGAATCTGGGGGAGGCAAAAATTCGCAAACTAAAGTACGAGACCGTCAACATCCAAAAAAAAATACTATAGCAACATATAATGCACAAACATTAAGAACAACAGAGAGAATGATAGAGTTGGAAGAAGAAATAAGAAAGATAAAATGGGATATCATAGGTCTGAGTGAAATAAGACGAACAAAAGAAAAATGCCTGAAATTGGAAACAGGAAACATATTTTATCACTCACACAACATATCAGAAAATAACAACAACATCGCGGGAGTAGGTTTCTTAATTCGCAAACAAATAGCAGAAGACATAGTTGAAATGAAAACAATATTAGCTAGAGTAGCATACGTAATAATACAAATAACAACAAGATATAAATTAAAAATAATACAAGTATACGCCCCCACTTCAAACTACGACGACGAAGAAATAGATAGCTTTTATGAAGATTTGTCAACGGCAATAGACAGGAGTAAAACACACCATTACATAATTATCGGAGATCTAAATGCCAAAGTAGGAAAGAAGGAAGACGAGGAAACATCAGCTGGTAACTTTGGAGTGGGTACTAGAAATGAGAGAGGTCAAAAGCTAGTAAATTAGGCGGAAAGTCGAAGTTTAATATTCATGAATACGCTCTTCAAAAAGAAAGAAGGAAGAAAGTGGACGTGGATAAGTCCACATGGGAGAAGTAGAAATAAAATCGATTTTATCATATCCTCCCACAAGCGCATAATTACTGACGTAACAGTGATTAACAAACGCATATCAGGAAGCGACCACAGAATTGTAAGAACACAAATCAGAATAAACACTCAGGACGAGCGTAGAAAACTAATAAGGAGAAAATATATAAAATAGATAGAGACGAAATTACAGAGAACCAAGAAAAATATCAACAAGAACTTAGACGAAACCTATGGAATAGCAAAATAAAAGAAGAAGACACACTAGACAACATAAACAATAAAATCACAAATGCAATAATGCAGGCTGGAACAACTATATCAAAATCAGCAAAAATAAACACGAAAGAAGGGAGAATAAGAAACGAAACGAAAGATACGAGTATGATAGAAAAAATAAACCAACTGGCCAGCAGGAACAAACGAAATACGGTGGAATATGCAGAAATTAATAAATTAGTGAGGCAAAGCATTAGACAGGACATCACGGAATTCAACAACAACGATAGACGAAAACAGAAGCCTAAAGTACCAAAGAGGAAAATAAACGGAAATAAAAACATAATCGACAAATTACAAAACAATGAAGGGAAAATAACCACAAATATGAATGAAGTGATAGACACCACCGAAAGTTACTACAAAGACCTATATAGTTCTAAACAGAAAAAACCACCAACGATTCAAATGAAAACAATCATAAATGTGGGATCAGAGGAGATACCAGAGATTGATACAGAAGAAATAAGGGCAGCAACAAGAGATCTAAAAAACAATCGCCCACCAGGAGAAGATCAAATAATTCCAGAGCTAATCAAAAATGGAGATAGAACACTAATGAAAAAACTGGAAATTTTTCTAAACAAATGTGTGAAAGAAGGGAAAATACCTTCAGGGTGAAATAATGCATTAATAGTCCTAATACACAAAAAAAAGAGACAAAGCATTACTAAAGAACTATAGACCAATAAGTCTATTATGTCAAAGATATAAACTACTGACAAAAATAATAACGAACAGACTAACAACAAAATTTGACTCATACTAGACTCCGGAACAGGCGGGCTTTAGAACAAATTACAGCACACTAGATCATATACAGTCAATACGAAATATCATTGAAAAAAACGCAAGAATACAGTATAGATCTATACCTCGCTTTTGTAGATTACCTACAACAAAGCGTTTGATACAATAGAAATCTGGGCTATCATAAACGCTCTACAAAACTGCAGAATAGACTCACGATATATTCAACTAATAGAAAACATATACAAAGAAGCGACAAGTGCTGTCAAGCTGCATAAAAACACCAACCCTATAAGCATGGAAAGAGGAATCCGACAAGGAGACTCGATATCCCCGAAATTGTTCACGTTAGCAATGGAAGACATCTTCAAAAAACTAAGATGGGAGAATAGAGGCTTAATGATAAATGGAGAGCCAATAAATAACTTAAGATTCGCGGATGACATCATCCTAGTCACAGACAATGAAAAGGACCTAAAAGAAATGCTTCTAGAGCTAAAAGAAAGATTTGGAGAGGTAGGGCTCACAATGAACATACAGAAAACTAAAATTATGCTGAGATCCCACAACCAACAGAAAATAGAAGTAGCGCTAGGGAATAACAAAATAGATACAGTGGAAAACTACATATACTTGGGACAGAGGATAACAATAGACGCATGCAAGATGCAGACCTACTAAAGAGAATTAAACTGGCGTGGATAGCCTTCGGTAAATTACAACATATACTCAGAAATAGGGACAGGAAATTCACGACAAACATGAAAGTACAAGTTTTAGAACAATGTGTAATCCCTGTACTCATATATGGAACAGAGACGTAGGCACTCACGAAAGACACTACACAAAATACAAGTCACGCAAAGAAATATGAAGCGAGCGATATTAAACATCACTCTAAAAAGCAAAAATCAATAGAGTCGATCAGACGTCAAACAAAAATGGAAGACATAGGTCAAACTATAACGAAAAAAAAAATGGCGATGGGCAGGGCATATAGCCCGAATGGGACAAGAAAGATGGACAAAGATAACCACCGATTGGAAACCATGGGCAAGGAAACGGAGTGTAGGACGATGATATAAGGAAAATAGCAGGAAAACGATGGATGTTGATGGCGCAAGATCGTGAAAGATGGAAGGAGATGGAGGAGGCATATGTCCGAATGCGGACGGGAGATGCTGATTAAAGAAGAGAAGAAGAAGAGAATCAGCAGGTAACTTATTTTCTTAACAAATTATATTTATATAAAAGTTATAAGCCGGCCAATAAATTTAAAGATAATCTTTTGTTTTAAAAAAGGTAGTTTTTTATATAAACAGGAGCGACAGCCAAGGATACTGCTCATTTTACTATTGCCAAAACCAGATGTACAACTTTGACTTTCCAGAATAATTAAAATGTTAAAAACAATTGACTGTTTTATTTGTTTACCTGAGTGACAGCTCCGATCATCAAAATATTAGCGGCTAGCATTATAAATTCGACGGTGGTATCCAGTTCTACGCAGCTGCAGTGATGCTTAAATAAATCCGCCTGCAAATAATAAAAACATTATAAGCATATCTATCAACTTCTATGCCAGGACACATAAGTAATAGTTTACTTTAGATGCTCTGTGGGAATCTAAGAATGTAAATGTCGTTTATATTTACCTAGCCCCTTTCATAGCACAGTAGTAATTTTTGCAAATAATCGCTCGGTATCTTAGTTTACTTCCAAGTAATTTGTCAAAGCTACCAATACATGTTTTGTAGATATTTATTGAGTTCTTGGATAACATCTTGTATGGCACGAGTGTGGTATCACAAATAATTCACTCGCGAAGTGCTATATATAAGATTAAATGCTAATACAGTTGTGTTACGTTAAGTTTCTTAACAACACTAGTTCTATTAAATGCAAATTCGTTGCTAAGGAGTTATTAGCGTGGTAGCATTATAAGATAAAATTAAATAATTAACATTAACAAATTTTACATTTATTCTATTATTTCATTTTGGAATTATAATCTGTATATGAGCCCTCGATAGCGGGCCTTTATGTTTCAAGGGTCTATAATGTTGTTAAACAGTATTACGAACACTAACAATCTACATAGAAACCAGAGCACACTCAAAATTCACAGCGCCAGCAAGCTGTAGCCAAAATACTGAATCCGTAAATTACGTCCATTTTGAGAACCAGAATAAAGTAAAACGATATATTGCGATGGTATTAAGCCCTACAATATCAACTCTGTTAGCATCGCCAAATTAATGGACAATTCATAAAAGCGCAGAGTGAAATATCTTAGATAACTGCAAAGCTAAAACTTAAATAGTAGTTAGTCGTTGCATTTGCACTGAGAAATGCTTGAATTAAAAATAATGTGAACAAGGAAAGTAAGGAAAGCTCGTTATCACAGGTCGAGACTGGTATTTCAAAATTAATTAAATAGGCTTGTGTTAATTAAAGCCGATTCAATTTGTCACAGAAATGTGTGCTAAGTGCAGAGGATTGTAACGTTAGAATTCAGAATAAATAAGCAAGCATTGTTTATGAACAATCTAACATAACGTAAACCGAATCCAGAATTATATTATGATAAGATGCAAAGAGCAAAGTATGACAAATAAATGGGCAATTGAAAGCTTAAGCTATCAAACCAAATGTAGCAGGAAAAGCAAACATATTAAAGTTTGGCAAGGAAAGGACACAGGGGTTTGGAACTAAAAGTGCAAATAGGAAGTGAACTCAGAACTAGTCAATATAATCGCGAGTGAAAGACAATTCAAGTGATTAATAAGAGCGTGCAAGTGGCGCCAATAGACCATAATTAGTAAAATAAACCAACATTAATTTTAGTTTAAGGCAATTTGTACAAAGGTTAATTAAAATTAGTTTTATATGTAATAGGAATGTAATTTACTTTGCCTAATATCCGTTTTTTATTGTAGCGTCAGTATTTCAATTGTTTATAACGGATTTAAAAAAAGAGAACAAATGAATTAATTAATGTAGATGAAGGTTGTAAAAGTGCTCTCCTTTTAAAATTGAATTTCGTGCAATAGCTCTTATTATTTCCTTACATAAAGTACGTCCTTTTAATCAGTGCAATTCAGAGTACGTGTGGTAATGTTGGCATAAAAATCCATCACCAAAAATTCGAAATCCACAAAAGGCAGTCCTCCGGTACCAAATCGGCTATGACCCACTCGACGTTTTCGAAGGCTGCTTGCTAAGAGGATAACCACGGAGGAAACCAGGTCAGCATCCCAGAGCAACAAGCAGCTCCTTTAGGCCGCATTCCAGAGATCTCATCACCAGGAGGCCTGCAGCAGCTTCCCTACATCAACGGCGTCGTTTCCTGTGAGCGAGGCATCCGGACAAAAAACCAGGTACCCAAATTCACTAAAATAAGCGCTGTTAGACCTTGGAAAGCTACGTGCAGCATAAAGGCGATAATACCGAGCAATATTCAAGTAATTCCTACGAGTCCAGAGGAATAATTGTTGTCCAAATAGAAATAGAATCCGATTGTGAGGTTATGCGAGTCAAAGGACGCCTTCCTAAAACAGTTGAAATAGCGTTCCCGCAAGTGCTAAAACAGAAGACAAATTAATGCCGGGAAAACAGTCATAATTCAAAATTTATCTTATCGAATGTTGATCAACCGCTCAGTCAAAATCAAGGTTGTGCCAGTGGCGCACTATAATAAATTAATTGGGGGAACTCAACCTGAGATTATAAAGTATTTCTCTTGCCGTACCAGAGCTAGCGTTCAATGACATGGGATTTGTAGATAAATAAGATACACACGGGCATACTGCCATTTATTTTGAATAAAAGGAAATACAATTTCATTTTAACCAGTCCAATTCTTATACGACTAAAAAAATATTTTGCAAATGGTTTGGTTTGGCTTATCTTATATTCTATAATTTTAGTTAATCAAACCAGTAACACACACATACCATTCCAATATGTACCACTAGTATAATCAAATTTATAGCATTTAATACATAAATAACTAGTAGTGTTATATCTTATAATACATTATCACTAAGAAACGTTAAAGGCTATGATATTTGGCAATCATTGTCTGATCAAAAATAACACACAAAGTTGTATTTGAATGTGACAGGAAATTATTAGTACAATTAAAACATCGTACAGCGGCAGATGTAAAGAACGATTTTATCATGTTCTAGGAAACTATTGCATATACGAATACAACCGTGTTCTAAATAATGTCACCAACCAAATTTCGAGGTGCATACGTTCATATTCAGCTTCTTCTGTAAAGTACTGAGTCTACCTACGGCTCGTAGCAAACCAGCAAACGTATATCACGCAATTTGACTTTGAGACACCCTAACAATATGGAAGTACCGACAAAATTCGTTGTTGCACAGTCACCTTAAGTTAGATGATAGAACTTAGAGACCCTTTACATAGTTAGTAAGAGTCGGGAAAACGCTGGTAAATTTTTGATTGGTTACGATTCACTGCGCATGCGCAGTAATCAAAAATGGAAATTGGCAAAAACAATTGAATGACGTACTGTGAAACTTGATTGTCAAACTAAGCGGTAAGTAAAATGAAAGACTCTTGCATTTTTTAATGTAAAAATTGGTCAAAACAAGAATTTATTTTAAAAGAATTCCCGAAAAATGCAACGCAAAAATATGCGACGATTAAACTGAAATCCCATCGATGGTTCCAGAATATGTGAAGTACATTTTGATAAAAATCAATGGAAAAAGCTCGATTAGACGTAAAAGAGAAATTGAGATAATCTGCGGTTTCTACTTTATTTACCCACAGTATAAGTTTTAGCGTTTGTAATGTAAGTTTAAATAATCATCGTCCACTTCACGGATTAGGGCACCGGGCCTGTTTCAACTCAATATTCCATCTCATTCTACGTTACTCGTCAAAAATTGATGTGCACACTGATGAAGTGATACATATTCGACATACCTTGTAAATTCGTAGCCAAAGGTAATTGGCTAGTTTTTAGCTCTTTGAAGATATTTTTGTTAAAGCTCCAAATATAACACGCAATCAGTACAAGTGGAACAACATATCGGGATCACGAAGCATTCTTCCAAAAAAGTTCTAAGAATCAGAATGGGTAAAAGAATTGCGACAAGGGGCGAGCAGTTTCATAGTGAAAGATGCGCTATTACAGAAATTAACTGAAAAAAGTTAAAGCGTTAAATAAAAAACTGTAGGTAATTGTTTGAATGTTTTACTTTTGATACAGCTGTATCGTTGTGGATTTAATATGGAAATTAAAATTATAGGACTTGTCCTCTTCTTATATAATATACTAATATTTACTATTGTTATATTTATGTATTATCCGCAACCTATTTTTACCGAGCGTTGTACAGGCTGATGTTTTGTAGGCTTTATCGTCTGAATTATTAATATTATTTCCCTATTCGATCTCGACAAGACAACTTTTTATAGGTTATGTGTTTACTGTACCACCAAAAAAGCATTCGTAAATTACTCAATCCAATCCATCTACCGCAAAATTAGCTGGACACCAATCGATAAACGGTAGATACCTAGCGGTGTAGTTTCCGTAAATGCTTTAAATTTGCCATTTATTGACAATATCAAACTAGTAAGTAATTAAATTCATCAATGTGACACATACTAAGGAAGACAACTTTGGCCTTGCACGATATCATTTATTTTTGGACTCCTATCTAACTATACCGGGTGCTGACTTGCACGACGCACCATAGGAATTTGCATAGTAAATTTTTTATGTTCAATTATTTGCTCCCCTAATTATTTTAGAGCTTAAGTGTAAATGCATTTTCTGTAGAGAGAAAAATACTGCACCCATTCATACTGTTGCTAACAATTTTTTATTTTCCGGAACTGAAGGAATGCAAAAAACAGACTAGCATTTTCACAAAGATCAGTGATGCCATGAAGTTATTGAAACAAGCCAATGCCAACGCAAATGCGTGCGGAGCGACAATATGTGTTGTTTGTTTGTTTGTCATTGATGTTTCATTATTAATTATGTTCAGTTTAATGTCTCTAAGGTACCTAGACCTTGTCCATAACAAAAATGGTTTTACGAGTATGGTGGACGTTCGTTAACTAAGCTCATTGTTTATTGTAAAATATCCGTATCGGCAAATTCCTAACAGTACAACCATTAATAGACTGATTTATTCTACGTTTAAGACTACAGGCACGTTATTAAATAATTGTGGGTGTAATAATGAGGTTCAGATCTTACACCAAAACGAGAAAAACGACAATAAATTCAATCTTTTGACGGCAGTGACTGGATGATCGCCCCGCACGCACTTGCGTTGGCATTGGCTTGTTTCAATAATTCCATGGCATCACTGATTCTTGTCAAAATGCTAGTTTGATTTTTTGCATTCCTTCGGTTTTGGAAAATGAAAAATTGTTAGCAACAGTATGAATGGATGCAGTATTTTTTTCTCTACAAAAAATGTATTTACACTTTAGCTCTAAAATAATTAGGGGAGCAAATAATTGAACATAAAGAATTTACTATGCAAATTCCTATGGTGCGTCGCGCAAGTCAGCACCCGGTATACAGGGTCTCTAATAGAGCTATATCCGCTACGCCATCTACTCACATTTACTTTCTAATGGCCTAATTTTTCTATAATATATATAGGCAACCCATTTAACAGTTGTTAACAGCCGTTAGTCTGCTTATTAGTTGATCACGTAAAGCTTGTGTATCTTTTCATTTATTAGTAGCTTCAGCGTACTTATGCGAACGTTTTGTCCGTCCGTCCGTCCGTCCGTCCGTCCGTCCGTCTGTCTGGATCGCCTGTAACTTTCGAACGGCTACAGATATCGAAATTTTGAAAGGGGGCAAAGTTGTTGCTAAGGTCCCGAGCACCTTCATGCGCTATTTGGTTTTGGCGAAAAGTGGCGATTTTCCACTTTGCAAAATTTCCAAGCATTGTAGCACAGTGGCGGCTTGTCCACTTGGCGCCATCTACAGAAGTTCGGTGGTCACGTTTTGAACTACACATTCTGAAGCTACTCTTTAGACCTGTAGTTGAGCAGTTTATTTTCCAAGGCGGGCTTCCATGTGTAGGTAAGACGGTAACCGTAATCTGGATTGAAGTGGTCGGGATTTTTAATAATCTCTAAGGACTTTTATATAATACGAGGGTGGTAGTTTGTAGTCCTGTCCAGTAGAGCCCGGGAAATAATATTGGCCAGTTGTTAGACCACTACAAGACATACATTTTCTTAAAACTGCCCGCCCCTCCCCCACTGCTGACAGTCTCAAACTAAGACACTGATTTATATCTTCGTAGCCAAGGGTCGTAATGGTACATTTCTTTGAGTTATTCTAAAAGAATGTGCTATACAAATACATTTACATAATTTTGAATGAATGCGTTCTTAATTTTATATTTTAAGCTTTAATTATTTATAGTAGGTATATACAGTTAAAATTTACCTAAAATGCAGATTAACTCATAAAAAGAGGTGTCATTTTCTTCTAATCTTCAAATTTAGTGTCGGCTTTATTATAAGAAGTAACAAATACGGAAAAACGTAAAAAACAGAAGAAAATTAAATCTGAAAAGCGATTGAATTTAGCGCTAGGAAATGAAATGACAAAAAAGCTCATTAAAAGTACTTTTCAAAAATACAGGCATATACAGGGTGTTCCATTTAAACAAATCGAAATAATTATATTTGCATGTTATGAGTTCTCTGTACAGCTTTACTACTTAGAACAGGGAAGGAGAACTATTTGAACATTTAACCTGATTACGTACTATAGGATTTTGGTGTATTGGTTTTGTTTAATGTGATTTTATTTGACCTTGGAATTAATTTGTTCCTGCATTTATCGTTTTTTCGTATTTATTATTTCTTGTATTAAAACTAACTGGATTTATATTTTCTAAACCTGCTAAAGCTCAAGTGTTGAAATTATTATAAGCATAAGCAACGAATGTGTTAGAGTGCGGAGCGTTTGTTTTGTTTCGTGCAATAATATTTAATTACTGCTACAATATTAGTGCATCTGAAAGTGTTTGGTGTTAATATTGACAATGGGTGTGATTACCCTGCTAGGATTGATTTTCATTGACACGAAACCGAGAACTCGGGTTAAAGTGTTGCGAGCTGTGATACAAATTTCGTTATTGAAGGTTGAGGCGTCTATCATTGGAAAATGCCAATAAGCAAGTGTATTTACTGCAACAAAACCGATAACAAACAACAAACAACCAACGCTCTGTTTCTAGATGACTGGAAGCTAGGATATGTCCTGTTTTCAAAAGCGGTGTTCAGTTTAATTATATGAACTACAGACCGATATCCATTTTATCCAACATTGCGAAGGTTTTTGAAATGGTCCTGTATGATTGTATTTACGACCACATAAAAAATATTATTTCGCCATACCAACAAGGTTTCGTTGCAAAACCGTCAACTTTAACGAATCTATGTTATTTGCCACAGCCAATCTCCTAAGTTGTAGACAAACGAGGCCAAATCGACGTGATTTATACAGATATGTCAAAAGTTTTTGACCGTATAGATCACGGAATATTGCTGAATAAATTAAACTGTGTGGGATTTAATCATCGACTTATCACGTTTTTCAATTCTTATCTGACGAACTGGCTGCAATATGTCACATATGCTAAGCATGGAGTGTCACAAGGGTCTAACCTTGGACATTTGCTTTTCCTGATTCTCATATAATATGATCGGTGAATTGCTTATGTTCGCTGATGATATTAACATTTTTACTTCTATTGCGCCACTACCGATTGTTTAACCTTGCAGGACAATGTAGATAAATTGTACCAACGGTGCTGTTTAAACAAATTCCATTTAAACACATCACATGTAAAATAATCTCATATTCGAGAAAATCTAATCCAATCGATTACAACCATACCTTTAATGGCGACACTCTTACACGCTGTTATACAGTTATAGATCTTGGTGTGTTGTTTAATTGTGAACTACATTTTAATGAGCCCATTATTGAATCTGTAGCAGCTGCGAATAGAATACTAGGCTTTGTTTTCCGAAGCACAAAATCGTTTCGTGAACCAAATTCAATAAAAATTCTATACCATTCTCTTGTTAGAACTAAGATCGATTACTGTTCTGTTATTTGGAATCCGAAATATGAATATTATACAAACATGTTAGAAAGCGTACTATGAAAAATGTTAAAATATCTGTGGTTTAAAGTCAAGCATGTGTATCCTGGGCGTGGTTTTGATCACACTATCCTACTGAATACATTCCATTGTATATCGATTGATTCTCGTAGAAAGCAAAGTAGCTTAGTATTCTTATACAAATTAATTCATTACTCAATTGATTGTTCTGATTTATTAACTAGACTACATATTTATGTTCCAAGATTACCAGTTCGAAATTTGTATACATTTTCTGTTCCAGTGGCTAAAACTAATGTCCTTGTAAAATATCCCATTTATATTATGTGTCATTATTGTAATCTTGTTAGAGACAACCTTGATATATCATCATCATCATCATCATCATATCAGCCCGCATTCGTCCACTGCAGGACATAGGCCTCCCTCAAACTGTTCCATCTCTTCCTATCTTGCGCTCTTCTGATCCAATCCCCGCCGATGAAACGTCGTATGTCGTCGATCCATCTCGTCGGTGGTCGTCTCCGCAATCTTTTACTGGTCCTTGGTCTCCACTGTATGACTTTTTTAGTCCATTTTTCATCGTTCATTCGCCCAATGTGTCCCGCCCAATTCCACTTCATCGATGTTATTGTGTGTATGATATCCTTTACCTTTGTCTGTTCCCTAATCCACTTATTTTCTTTTCTATCTCTCAAGGTTATTCCTAACATTACACGTTCCATTTTTCTTTATGCCACTCTTAACTTTGTAATTGATTGTTTGGTTAGGGATATATCATACCTCTTAAATAATGCACAACACTACATGCCCTGTTAGACCGGCAAAAGTACCAAAGCTTCATTCAACGATTTACTACTTCTGGTTTTTGTAAACAAACTTCCCATTACTTTTAATAGGGATACTATTACAGAAAATACTCACTTATTATTGCCTATTGGTTGTGGTTTTTAAAACTATGAACACACTACATTTCATTTAATAATGAGGGTTTATTACTGCCTTACAGAATGGGACCCATGGTCACCCATACACTCCGTTTAAATACACCCTTACAAATCGAGTCCTTGATGCTTCGGTTGACATGACACTTGTGTTTGACAACTGTGAACTTTTTGTGTGTGACCTGTCTCGTGTTTTGTTTTGTGGTGCTTCGTCTTCTAGCAGTTATTAAATCCGTCCTACATTTTAAATGCGGCATACGCCGTGGGCCACAGCTAGTTTTGTTATAATCTAAAGCAAGTAAAAGATAAAAGCTTAGAATAGCATTTGTGAAAATATTTCTCTGTTTTTACTTTATCAATTCTGTAGTATGTACTGATACTTTAGATTTATTAAGTTTTGCAACTATTTAGTATACTTTATATGTGTTTGTCATATAATTGGGTTTGTACCTGTTGGGCAACATTTACTTATATAAGTAATTACATAAATAACAAAAGTTCGTTATTTTAACGTCGCTTGTTTGTTATCCGTTGAAATAAAGCATCTTAAGGAGCTTAAATTGTTTTTACTTTCAAACACAGATATCTCAAAAAAAGTTGAATTTAAAGGTATGAAATATATATATCAACTGAACGCTCATTAAAAGGGGCGTTCAAAAATACAAAAATATACAGGGCATTCAATTTTGAAAACAATTCAAAATTATTAAATTTGCAAAGGTTAAGCACCCTGTATAGCATTAATAACCAGATACACCATTTTACACTCGAAAGGTAGTTCACAGAAAACATAACTTTTGGTTAACGTTTTCCTTCATTCAATGGTTTTCTGTTGCTTATAGCAGTCGCCTGAAGTTCAGCATTTTTTGCATAAAATCGTTAATACCTCCAAAACAATTGACGTTAGGCCCATACAATTTTATATCAGAATGATTATTATCTGAACGCAAAACTTTTAAGTTACCCAAATAGAGAGCATTACATTTAAAAAAAATGAAGTTGATTCGCCACTCTTTTTTGAGCCGCCCTGCATAATCAAAACTATTTTAGTAACTTGCACCACCTATGTACCTACAACTTTTATACACACAATATTTATGTAACTCCCATAGTTTAAAAATGTCTTCCACCCCCGCATCGTTGCCGGACTCTGTATAAATGCGCCATGTGGTAAATTGACCACAAAAAGCTACTTGGCAGTTCACACTGGCGAGAAACCTTCTAAAATACTTTCAATTTCTTTAGTTTCAGCGCTGTAAGAGACAATAACACTTAATAATTGCAAGCCTTATAATTAATGTATCTATTTTATCTTAATTCCGTATATTTTATGCATAAGCCCATTCATATTTTACTGTTTCAGACGGCACAATTCGTTCTAATTGTGTAAGTAACCACCTTTGTCGATTATATTGTTGAAAACAGACCTACATAATCATTTTTTCATTTTAATCTCAGTCGATGAATAAATCACTCTTACCTTAATTATTTATAAACTCTACCATTGTACGCGCAGCAGTACGACATTTTTATTGTAGTTAAAACAATACAGAAAAGCAACCAGGAGGTTATTATAGCGATATAAATCAAAATGGCTTTACACCTACAATTTTTATATACCATTCTATAGAAAACATTTCTTCTGCAAAATAATTGACCTGTACGTTCAATCTGTACTGACCATGAGGAAGATATGGTGGAAGTTTAGAATAATCGGGTCCCCAATTGCAAACACGGTATGTTTTCTGCAAACAAATTACACAAATTATTCCTGTAGTGTATGCTTATAGTGCAAGAAAATTAGGATTTGACCTTGAAAAAATAATACAAGCAAGGAATTTGGTAGAGATGTTGCATTTAACTTTTTATTGCGTATATTAAAAGTCCCCTAAAATTGAAGCTGTGCACGGCCGCTATTTCGGAAAATGGCGGTCCATTTTTGTTATTTTTTATAGGTATATGTAATTTCTTAACCGTTGCCAATATAAGAAAAAATTTAAAATAAAAAATGTAGACCATGATAAAATAAACAATTTCACTTATAAAAAAAATTCCTGTAACCCTAACGGCTTATTTTTTTTTAAATTTTTTTTTAAAGTTATATTTGCATATTTACAATCTACTCTTACAGTTTGAGTAATAAGTAAATTTGATATGTATATATACACACATGTCATGAGTTGGGATCAAGCCATCGCTATTCTCCCAAAGAGTTTATAGTAATTTTGGCTGAGTTAAGCAACTAGGTCTTGTGGCCATTTACGCTTCAATCTTGTTGGGACTGCTGGTTGATTTGCGAGCTGCTCTACAAGGTCGTTTTCATGTCCTGCTAGTCTGAAGCTGTATGCTCTTGTAAGTCTTTTGATTTCGGCTGCTACGTACGGGATCTTCAGATCTGCGTGGAGGGTGTCGTTGTTTACATACCATGGCGCGTCAGTCATCATACGAAGGACCTTAGACTGGAACCTTTGGAGAATTTTGGTGTGGGATGCCTTCGCGCAGCCCCATAGCTGGATTCCGTAAGTCCATACGGGTTTCAAGATTACTTTGTATAGTAATAGCTTATTTGATAGGGATAGTTGCGATCTCCTTCCAATTAGCCAGTGCATTTGTTTAACTTTGAGATCCAGGTGTTTCCTCTTAGTTTTAATATGAGTGCTCCAAGTAAGTTTACCATCGAGGTGCATCCCTAGGTATTTTATTTCGGGTTTTATTGGAATAGGAGCATTGTTAAACCTAATTTGTGGACAAACTAAGCGTCTGTTTGTGAAGGTTATTTGTGCAGATTTTTCACTATTGACCGTTATTCGCCATTTGCTAGTCCAATCTTGCAGTAAATCGAGGTGGAGTTGTAATTGTTCTGCTGCTGCTGCAGGTATTTCGTTGGTTGATAGGATGGCCATATCGTCTGCAAACATGGCGATTAGGGTGTTCTCTGTGGTTGGAGAGTCAGAGGAGTAGATCAGGTATAGCAGCGGTCCCAGAACACTACCTTGCGGAACTCCTGACTTAATTTGGTGGTATTCGGAAATTGCACTGTTTACGGTTACTTGGTAGAACCTCTCAGCTAGGTATGATTTTAATACTAGGTAGATCTGACTTGGTAGATGTAATTTGATCTTGTACAGTAAGCCTTTATGCCAAACTTTAT
The DNA here is from genome assembly GCA_940337035.1 of Agriotes lineatus. Taxonomy (NCBI): domain Eukaryota; kingdom Metazoa; phylum Arthropoda; class Insecta; order Coleoptera; family Elateridae; genus Agriotes; species Agriotes lineatus. The sequence goes on from CALNHX010002681.1 coordinate 152,904, forward strand.
CGAAGGCCTGTTTGATATCTAAAAACGCAGCAGCGCTTGTTTGTTTGGATTCAAGTCCTTCCATTATATGATTAACGATCCGGTGGCTTTGGTGAATTGTAGAATGGGCTTCACGAAAACCGAACTGATAAGAGGGTATTATTTGATTGAGATCTGCCGTTTCTTTTATTCTTTTGGACAGGAGCCTTTCAAATATTTTAGACATTAGGGGTAGGAGACTTATGGGTCTGTAAGAGGATGGTTGGTGAGGTGGTTTACCAGGCTTTGCAATCATGATGGTCCGAGCGTACTTCCATAGTATTGGGAAGTAAGTTAATCGTAGAATACTATTGTATATGGTGGTGAGTAGAACTAATGCTTTTCTTGGAAGATGTTGCAGTATTTCTCCTACAATTAGATCATAGCCAGGGGCTTTTCTAATGTTTGTGAGTTTAATTTGCTGGCGAACTTCAGATGGTGAGAAGGGTGAAATCGGCAGTGAAAGCTGGCACGGAGCATTCAGAAAATCTTCTATTTCATTGTCGTCATGATTGCCTTGCGGAATTGGAGTCGTGAAAACGTTAGTAAGATGTTGTGCAAATATATCTGCTTTATCTTTATCAGTTCTGGCCCATGTATCATCAGGTTTCTTGATTGGAGGAATTGCTACGATTGGTTTCTTGAACTTCTTCGTTGCCTTCCAGATAGTGTGGTCGTTAGGTGATAGTTTTGTGATGTATTGCTTAAATGTTTCATTGCGTGCTGCCGTAAGCGTGTCATGCAGCTGGTGAGTTAGTCCGTTGTAGATTATTTTGTCGTGCCTGTTTCTTGTTGTTTTCCACTTTTTCCGAGCTCTACGCTTCTCTGTGATGAGATCTCGTACGTGGCGAGGAATGTTAGTGACTTCAGGTCTACTATTTGTAGTAGTAGGTGTGGCTTGCCAAGCAGCTGATTGGATTATTGTAGTTAAGTATTGAACTGCTTCGTCGAGGTCATTAGCATCTTTAATCCTAATTCTGAGGGTGATGTTTTCTTCCAAGTAGTTTTTGAAGCAATCCCAATCCGTATTTTTAGTGCATAGTCTGATGGGCATTTCTTTTGTAATTACTGTTGTGCTGACGGTAATAATGACTGGAGAATGATCAGTTGGTAAGTCATGGTTAGATTCTGCTTTAGTATATGTGGTAGCTATTCCATTGGTGATTGCGTAGTCTAGTAAATCCGGCAGTTTGTTTGTATCGCTAGGCCAATAGGTGGGTTCTCCAGTGGAAAGATAACCGAAGTTGTTTCTTTGGACTGTTCTTAGTAAGTTGCGTCCTTTTGGGTTTATCAGTCTAGAGCCCCAGGCTGTGTTTTTCGCATTCCAATCTCCCCCTGCTATGAATTTAGCACCCAGGGACCTGAGGAATTCTTCGTATTCATCGGATGATATGGCATGCCTCGGTGGACTGTAAACTGCTGCAATAACAAGTGGATAGGGAAGAGCTTGTACTTTTATAATTGCTCCTTGGATTTTTTCTGTTTGATGAGGCTGCAATTCGTAATGAGCGATTGTATTTTTGATTATAACAGCTGAGCCGCCGTGGGCAGTCCCATCTGGGTGATTAGCATAGTATATTTTATGATGTGGAATTTTTAATGCTGTCCTGTTCGTTGCATGAGTTTCTGAAATTAGTAATATATCAATATGTTGCAGCTGTAGGAAAGTTATTACTTCAGGAATGTGGTTAGAAATGCCGTTGGCGTTCCAGAGAGCAATACGTAGCGAAGTGGCCATTTTTAAGCTATTTTGTTAATTACAGTGGAGAGCATGTTTAGGATCATGCTATTTTGGCTTATGAGTTGAGAAAACATATTTTTGAATTCAATTAGGAAGTTTGAGAGCATATCGTTGATATTCATATGTTGGTCATGAATCGGAGGATTATTGCTTCTTCTTGCCCATGCTTGAGGATGACTAGTCACAGCTTGGGGAGTCTTTGACTTCCATTATGGAGATTATTGGCTTGGTGCGGGAGAGGAGGAAATTCGTTTATATTTGGAGGGGTTTGTTGTGGGCGAGTTTTGTTTGCTATTCCTCTGAATGGTGCGTTTCTGGCTCTTTGAAGTTCTTGGTAAACTGTGCAACCTTTATAGTTGGCCGGGTGCCTTCCACCACATAAGGCACACTTGGCTGGAGTGTTGGGATCTTTTTTGCATACTGATGTTGCGTGTCCAGCGCCGCATTTAACGCAAGTGAAAGGTTTGTTACAATATCTCTTTGTATGGCCATAGTCTTGGCATCTAAGGCATTGTGGAATGGTATTTTTCTTCCTGGGGGGTTCTATGGAAACGATTATGTTACTGATGTGTTTAACGTCAAATACCTTTTTATTGTTTTCGCTGGGTTCGAGGTCCACCATAAAGAGAGGAAGAGGTTGTTTAGTTACTCTGTGGCGTAAATTTATGATATTACGAACCTTGTGACCTTGTTCGGATAGTTCTGTCTTGATGGTCTCCACTGGTACGGAATGATGTAGGTTTCGAATGGCTACTCTATATGCTCTCTCTTCTTTGAGCTGATACGTATGATGAATTATGTTTTCCTCTTTGAGATGTTTCGTTAATTTTCTGTAGGAGTCTGAGGTTAGGGTATTGATTTTAATTGAGTCGCTTGACGTTGCTGATGTGTAGTATTGCTCTTTTTCGATTACTTTTGTGATATTTTCTATCATGTTTCCATTATCATTGACACCATGAATGTAAATTGGTGGCGGTTTTGAGGTTTTACTCGGTTGATTATCATTATCATTATTACTTCTTTCTTGCGATAGAATTTCGTACCTGTTGGATGTGTTCAGTTGATTAGGTTGGGTTGAGTTGAGATTTGGTAGGGGTATGTTTCTTTTTCTTTTCTTAACTGTCTGCCAGTCGTGTTTTGAGTTTGTTGCACTTTCTTGATCATTATCACCATCCATCTCATCTGGCACTGACTCAGCTTCCTCGTATACCTGAGAGTTCGCGTACTGAATATCTGAATCGGTAATGTTGTCGTTATTTGTTTCTTTGGGGTGTTGTTGATTTGAGTTAGTTTGCATTGCCTGTGAGGGTTGGGCTGTGTTTGGATACATTATAAAAGAGGGTGTCATTACAGGTTGGTTATGGGATATATATGGGAATTGTGGATTAGGCTGGTTTCGAGGTTGAGGAAAGTTGTATCCTTGGGCACTCGGGATGTTAAACGTGAAACCATAATTCTCCTGGGCGGTTTGATTATTTACGGTTGATGTTCCTGGCGGGCCGAAGCCGTACCCGTTTCCGATTGGAAACATGGGTCGAGATGTTTACATTCAATAAGTAAAATAATTTGCTTGTACGTACGATTTTTAGCTGTACTGCAGTAGATTAAAATAAACTTGGTCTTCAACTTTACTATCTGCTAATGGCACTGCACTTTCAGAGATAACGGAGCGCGTCAAGCGTATGTTTACTCTTTGAAAGCTAAGTGCTGACTGAAACGGCTTTTTAAGTTGTAGAATGTTATTGATTTTCCAGGAATCCCTATTTGCACGAGATGCGCTGTAAAATACCGTTTACTATTATATGTTTTTAGTCAAAGTTAGTCACAACTTAATAGAATTCAGCTATGGAAAAAGATGGAAGGGTTAACTACCAACCCCAAGCAGTTGTCTCTAAATTATTTCCCATCTATTGCTCGACTAATAGTATGTGTGATATGAGTAATTGGCAACTGCTGCACTTGTAGGAGCTAAAACTGCCAAGTAAAATTTAGAATGTAATTCTAATGAAACGATTAAAGGAAAAATATTTATAGATATCAGGTGTCTGGTACTTTGTTGCACCATATTATAAAGCAAGTAACAATTTCTACCCTTTTCTAATATTACCGTTCTTGTGTCTTTTCTTGCTCCAAAATACTACGACGATGGCACGTCAGAGTCGGGGACTGTTAAAGGTCACTCCTACGGTACTGATAAACATTTGTGCCACAAAGCAGAACTACATTATTTGTTTGAGGTTTCGTTTTACATGTTACGAGTATTATTACGTTCATGCCCTTTTTTGCCCCAAAATATAGCTTTGATTTTAGGGGACCTTTAGTATAGTCAAGAAGAAGGTAAATGGATCATTTCTACCAAATTCCTTGCTTGTACTCATTTTACAAGGTTCATGTAATTTTTGGCATAGTTTCCTGCACTATTAGCAATTTGCAAACCTTTTAATTGGGCAGCCAGTAAAATTTCACAGTCCAAAAAATTTCTGAAACCAAATAAATTGGTCCCAATACTACGACACACATCTACGGGAAAAGCCATGGAAACTCCCTGTACTCATTGCTTTGAAATTTATACGCTTGTAAATTGGCCTAAAATAAGTAAATGGAGTAAAAGTTGTATTTTACAATATTAAATCGATTACTGTTATGTGACTTGGCATTTCGCGGTGCGGAATGATAGTCAAATTTAGAGCGGTAAAGGTTCTGTTGAACTTGAAATATTTTATATAAACTTCTGCGTTCTTCTTGTTGTAGTTGGTAATGATCGCTCTTTCTGTCGTGAGAATATAATCATTTTGTTCGTACTAAAATTCGTAGTTATTAAGTACTGTTGGACTACAACCTGTTATAGAATTCTTACCAGCAAAACCTCCACTCCAAATAATAACCACACCAGGAACGCTTGCTTGAAAAGCATCGCTCACAAACACGGTCGAACAAGAGTTCTAATGGACAGTCTGACGTTCTCTGTTTGGTCATTAATGTTTCGAATCCCAGTGTTTGTATCAGCTGACATTATGTTTGTGGCCAAGGGCAGACTATACAATAAAAAAAAACTAATAATAAAAAAATGCATTAGTTTCAAGGATTTTGTTGTCATTTGTATTTATAGCATCTGCCATCCTTTGTGTTTCAAAACTAATTAGTAGCTTTTCATAATTACATCTACTATTTTTTCTATACGAATCACAAATTTAGCAACGCACAACCACATAACGTAAAAATCCCCATTCCTTTCCCCACTCAGGTTTAAGGTAATTGTCTATATTTCCAATGCAATCTAAGGCAATATTTGATAAGATGTGGACGTAATAAATACGAAATCCAAAATTACTGTAAAATTCCGCTGGACAGCTGAACATCCCACAACGTAATTTTGAGCCTATCTGCATTTCAATGGTCATAGTAACCATTGTTCTATTAGTTTTGGTGTTTTGTATATCCTTATATTCGATCGACATCGTCACCACAAGCGTCCTTTCTTGCGTGCCCTGTATAGATGGATTGAGTGCGCTTTCATTTCTATGGTACGCCGTTTCTGTTTCGTTTTATATTTCCTTCATCTTTCGTTTCGCTTGCATAACTAGTTTGAGTCTCTCATTGACGAAGCCGGACAACTCGGCGCCGCCACTTCGGCGCCGCCATCTCGGCGCGGGGCCAGCTCGGCGCCGGGAAAACTCGGCGCGGAGCCATCTCGGCGCCAGCCAACTCGGCGCGAGGCCATCTCGGCGCCGAATTCAAATTTGCAAACTACATTGTGCACTACGTAAAAAATTATTATCAAAAAATAATAAATAAAGTGATCGCCAAAAAGCTGTCATGAAATGGAAAAAAAATATTGAGAATTTTTTGGAAAATCAAAGACTGACGACCAGAGGTGGGTTGCAAAGTGATTACAAATGAGCAAAACAAAAGTTGTCACATGACTTCCGTTATCAGTAAAATTTTACGTTTTTGTTTTTATATAATTACGAAGCATGCATTTTACTAGTGAAGATAGAGACACATTTTTACGAAAAAAGTTTTCCGGCCTTGAGATTGTTCAGTCAGCTAAAACTAACAAATAATAAAAAATCTCATTGAAATCTTGATTAAATTCCGAAAAATAGCACTTTTTGGATTTACACAATTTTGAAAAACGCCATTTTCTAAGTAAAGTGCTTTTTTATATGACAAATATTTCTTTAATGTTTATTTTCCAAATCCAAGAATTTTATTTTTAACAATTTTTTTTTTATCTGTGAAATAAAAAACCTTTTTGAAAAATGTTTGTTTTTCCATAGCCGTTTTTGTGTAAAAATTCTTTGATATGGGACTAAACATAAAAGATAATGTGAGAGATCAAAGTTGGCAGAGGATTTTGAAATTTTGATATAGGAACCTAGATGTTGATTCTTAAACAACTTCTCTTAATAACTTTTTGTCGTATTTGCTACATAAAAGACACGCTATTCTACAGTAATAGTTATTTACCTAACAAGTTCGTAATTTTCCCCAAATGAACACTTTGTTTGCAGCACGACCGAAGGGAGTGCTGCATGTAGTGCGAATTCGAGAAAATTTTTCCCGAAGGAGTAGGTACAACTGAAAATATTTAAAAAAATTATTATTTAGTGTTTTACTAATTTACTGAGTTGACAGCACAAATCACTAAACTTTTATACCTATCCTACTCACCTTTTAGCTTTTGGTGACGTTTACAGCGCTTCTGGTGTTTGCAGGCGCAATTAAACCAACGAGGGACAATCCTCTATATAATAAAGGAGAACGATCCAGACGTATGTGTACCGAGGGTCCCCTTGGAGTGGGGCAGAACCCCGAGGGCCACCTTAGAGATGGGCGGAGCCCCGAGGGCCGCCTTGGAGAGGGGCGGAGCCCCGAGGGCCCCCTTAGAGAGGAGCGGGGCCCTGAAGAACCCCTTGGAAAGAAGCGGAGCCCCAACGGCCCGCTTGAAAATGGGCGGAGCCTCTAGAGCCCCCTTGTAGAGAGGCGGAGCCCCGAAGGTCCCTCTTAGAGATGGGCGGAGCCCCGAGAGCCGCTTTGGAGAGGGGAAAAGCCCCTAGGGCCCCCTTGAAGAGGGGCGGATCCCCGAGGGCTCCCTTGGAGAAAAGCGGAGCCCTAAAGGACCCTTGGAGAGGGGGCGGATCCCGAGGGCCGCTTGAAAATGAGCGGAGCCCCGAAAGCCCCCTTGGAGAGGGGCGGAGACCCGAGGGCCGCTTGAAGAGGGGCAAAGCCCCAAGGGAGCCTTTGGAGATGGGCGAAGCCCCGAGGTCCCCCTTGGACAGGGACGGAGCCCCAGAGGCCCCTTGAAGATGGACGGAACCCCAAGAGCCCCCTTGGAGATGGGCCAACGTAATAGGCTTAAAAATGGTGGTAAATTGAATAGAATAGACCGCGCAATAGCGCGCCACAGCCCCGTTTATTATAAAAAATTTACAAAAAACACAATTACCCTAGTTTCTGTTGAAAAGTAAAAACACTGCAGTGCGGGAAAAGTAACATTCGGCGTATCGGGAATGACCGGGAAACTATGAATTTTGAAGTCATGAGTACAAAAATAGTTTTTTTGAAAACTTTCAAGGCATATTTGATTTTTCAAAACTGAAATGGCTGTTAGAAATTCACCTTTACCAAGCAGGGCTGACCCCAAAAATGAAAATTTTAAATCGAGAATTTTTTACCTTTTACAAGAGTCGTTTCACCTGTCCGGGGACACACTGTATATGCAGGGGGATTTTTAAGTTGATTCTTTGACAACACTCCCAGTAAATAATAAGCATATTCACTCATTCATTATTTTCATAAACATGAGCCATTATTGCAGCAATAACATTAAGAAATTACAACGGAAAACTAGTTGACAGATCATTGCTTGACAACAGAGATAAACAAAAATAAAATTGTCCAGCCTCCTTTGCGCCAAAGTTTAGTTTTTAATTTGAAACTTTAACACCCTGTATCTGTTAGTTTTGATATTTCCGAAAAGTGGGAAATAAAAAAAATACTTATTTTTTTTAGCTTTATTTCCTGGTAAACGGAAAGAATCAACTTAAAAATCACCCTGTATATAAATATATACAGGGTGTAGAAATACTTTAAGCGCCATAGAGTTTTCAATGGTAATTTTTTCATATGACAATATTTGCTTCCCTAATTATTTTAGAGCAAACTTGTAAATAGGTTTTTTGTAGATCAAACAATTCTGCATCCACTTATGCCATCATCTTATCATCTTTGTCACTTTGCGTCAGAAAACTTAATAATGAAAGAAACTAGAATTATATTTTTTTTCAAAAATCAGTGCAAATTGCGAAGTGGTGGTATACTGGAAGCAGATCAGGTGCAATAAGTGCCATGGTTGCCACTACATTTGACAGATGCAAACAAATAAATAGCAAACTAATTTGTTGATGCTTTGAGATGCTTCAATAATTTCAAGGCACCACTGATTTGTCTAAAAATGGTAATTCTATTTCTTTAATTTTTCGGTTTTCCGAAATGTAAAATGACAAATGCTGGCATAAATGGATACAGACTCTTTTTCTCTACAAAAAACTTCCATACAAGTTTGCTCTAAAATAATTAGGGAAGCAAATATTTTCATATGAAAAAATTACCATTAAAATCCCTATGGTGCGTAACGCATTTCTACACCCTGTATATAAAAAAATATTGGTAATGTTTACATTTTACTTTATACAGGATGACAGCTTGTCCGAAAACCTATTTAGCCCGTATTAGATATATTAAGTGATTTTTACTTAGGTAAAAGTGGCGTTTTTCAAAGTTGTGTAAAAGCAAAACATACAATTGTTCGGAAATTAAGCAAGATTTCCATACGATTTTTATTATGTGTTAGTTTTAGCTAACTCAACAATGTCAAGGCCAGAAAACAACTTTGTTTCGTAAATGTTGTCCCTATCTTGGGTAGTAAATTCGTAATTATTTTTAAAAAATGTTGAATTTTACTGATAACGGAAGTCACGTGACAAATTTTTATTTGGCCCATTTGTAATCACTTTGCAATTACCTCTGGTCGTTAGTGTTTGATTTTCACATATAATCTCATAAGAGCATCAATTCTTTCCGGAAATTTTTTTGAGTGCGGTCCAACAACGTCGTATTAATTTGCCCGAGCGGGACGCGAGGGCAAATTAGGACGTTGTTGGAATGCACGAAAATAATTTCCGGATATGAATTAATGCTCGAATGCAGATTCGGTAAGAAAATCGTAACGCCACAAACCCTCACAGTTAGGTTGGTCTACCTACAAAAAATTTCCAAGAAATTTTTTTATTGTCTTGGTTACGGCTCGTGAACTAATTTTTCTATTGGTCATTAATGAGTGTCGTACGATTTTCCAAGAAATTATTAATATTTTTTTTCATTTGATGCCAGCTTTTTGACGATCCCTTTATTTATTATTTGTTTATAATAAGATTCTTACGTAGTGCACACTGTAGTTTGCGAATTTAAATTCGGCGCCGAGATGGCCTCGCGCCGAGTTGGCTGGCGCCGAGATGGCTCCGCGCCGAGTTGTCCCGGCGCCGAGCTGGCCCCGCGCCGAGATGGCGGCGCCGAAGTGGCGGCGCCGAGATGGCGGCGCCGAGTTGTCCTAGACCCTCTCATTGATCATCTACTTACCTACTGTTCCGTACAGCTTTTTAAGGAGCTTTCTATTTGTTTTGCTTTGACTGCTTCCTTTTATTTTTCTTTATTAAGTACCTATAAGTGCTAGTTTCGTTTTCTAAATAAACTTATTTATTTTATGATTTCCATGTCATTTTGCCATGTCTTCGTGTCGTAGACACAACGAGGATATACGCTATGATATTGTTCCAGGAAACTATTCTGCTCAGTTGATCATTTTATGTTTATAGAATTAAATGAAATAACTGGATTGGTTATGGATTATTGTTAAAATTTTGATACTGGAGAAAATAAAGGGTGTCCGATAAAATGACACATCATACGTTAATATAAAAGTTAAATGGGTTTACATGGATAGGACTGACTATAACTTGGGAACAGGTTTTCACTTGAAAGACTAGTAACTGGAAATGAATGTTAATAATTACTTTTAGATCAGTACAAGACTGTATCACTTTTAATAAGGATGGGTATTTATGCTAATGTAATGTAATAAAGCTAAATCTTACTACAAAGTGACTTTAAAAGTAATGCTAGATAATGGTAATGCTAAAATTAATATCAAATTACAATTTGTAAGATTAGTCACGTAACGCATGATGATAGCTAATATAGATGTGAGCACAATTTAAGGATTATTTCCACAGGAATCAGACAATGCATATCTAATTAAGAAATAAGACAGAAGGTATATGACAGCAGGATTAAAAGCGTGAACTGAAAAAACTGATTAAAATGTGCTAAAGGTGAACAAGTGCCCAATCGTTGACATTTACAAAAAGTAAAATGGAATCTAGTATTAAGTGAATGTAAACAAATGAAATGTTGCAAAGCAATGAGAGTTAAAATATATATAAAAAAATATCCCTAACAAGCAAAATGACTATGTTGGGGCTGATTTTCATATGTTAACTTAATAAAACCCAGTAATCAAGTTAAATGGTGTTTAGCTGAATTAAGGGTTATGGAATAATGTCGGGAGATATAAATTAATACATGAACCATAAGCAATAAAGGTGCTTCGTGGTTGAGTTCATGTGGGGGTAATTGTTGGAGCTCGTCTGCGAATGTAAAGTATCAGTAGAAGTAACTTTACGGGAAAGTAAATAGCCGTGCAGCTAAAGGTGACGCTTTTGCAGCGATCCATGGTGAGACGGTAATCCTCAGTATGGAGTTCCTTGCGGTTCTTGATTTCCAGACTGTTTAGCTTAGCAGTGGAATTTGAAGTCGCCGCTGGGAAAGAGGGCAGCTGAGGCGGTGTAGTTACAATTCAGGAATTGCTTGCTCCATAAGCTTAAAGTAGTAGTTGGTGGAATACACTGACCTTGTGTTGCGGCGTTGATGTGGTGAATGAATACACAGGTATCTGAGATGAACATCCTTTTATTACATGCAAATTAATAAACACAAAGAGGAAGACTTACCTGATCAAATAGATTGTAATTGGTTGCTTTCTTAGTGCAAGTGAGGTTATTACAAAGCATAAATACAGCTGCACTCAAAATAATTCGAAAGTATAATTTAACCACGTTTTATTGAATCAATTGGCAATTTAATAAAATTATTCTTTCAGCCAAGTGTTAAACCCAACTCTGACCTAAGTTAAGCATGTTCTATTGAGCTAGGTAATTTAAATCAATATTTAACCGTTAAATTAAAGACGGAATACTTGACTACTCAATTAAATAATATTTGAACAAGACATTTGTTGGTAGCTACAAAAGTATAACTTAATATTAAAGATATAATAATACATCCATTTACTGCAAAATCTTGTGATTACTTTCTGGTGAAAAATATATAGACAAAAAGCAAAATGAACAAAGGCATTATCTAACGAATCAAGAAGAAATAGGTGTGAAGCAACAAAAAAACCGCATCGAATTACTTTAGACAAGAGTTTCCATGGAATGGAATCATGCATTGGAGACAAATAAAATTCTAACTACAGGATCATCCCTTTAATTAGCGTAGGGTACAAAATTATCACAACAGTCACAGCTCATAGAATTGAGTAATTACAGAACGAATACATAGATACCACTCGTGAGTGGTACCAGAAGGAGTACTAGCTATGCAAAAACTTCAGAAAAGTGTAAGATAGTGTGGAAACAGACAGCAATGAGTGAATTAGAGATACATAATAAACTAATTAGGCTCTCATTACCGATAATAGATACCAAAAGTAAAGTAAAAATAGTGACAGCCGCGTTAGGAGAAACGGAAGTCACCAAGGGAGACCCATTATCGACGATCCTGTTTAACATAATTGATTAAAAGCTGATGGTATCGATTTAAGATACGTCCATAAACGTTATATGAAACCGAACGTTTAAATAATAGAGTCCGGTGAACTAGAAGAGTCAAAAAGGTCTTAAGCAGAGAAGTACTTTATCGATGGCCCTCTTTAATACCATTCTAGAAAGACAAAGACAGGATGAAATCAAGCAAAAAAAAACAAATACGTGGAAAGAGCTTATCGCTTCAAGTACCTAGGAAGTATAATGACGCATGTTATATTCGCACAAATCCAAGCGCCCACCGCTGATTGTAAACCATCATAGGGAGTGATATTAGGAACGATTTTCCACACGAAGCCTTTGAAAACTGCAATAGTGTTTGAGCAACAAGGCTGCACGTAGAGCGGGCGTTTATCAACCCTGGATTATGCCGCTGGCCTGAGTCGTGGGTTAGTTATTTCAGGATGAAGGAAGAAGATCGAAAAATATCAAGCGAAGCAACCGTAGTTTGCCGCTTCTAGCTGATAGAAGCAATTTTACTGTCGAAGGGTGCTCAAACCCTTGTGGTTCCCTTTTTCGTTACCGTTAATTGAGTTACCGTCGGGCACCGAAAATGAATCTTTATTGGAGCTCATACACGCATCGCACAGAATTTTTCCATTGGTTTGGTTTCTTCCCAATACTGGCTAAATTCCATCAACCCTCAGGTTATCTTCCTGTAGATGCTATTCCAAAAACCATCACCCATTGATATCGCCGTTTAGAGCTGGTAAACGTCTCAATATCTGCAGATTTGCTGTTGCTATATTGCTGAATTGTGCTATAGTCGCCCTGTTGCTATAAATGTAATTCCCACATGTGGATCATTCTTTCTCGCAGACAAAATAGTTTCACCTCCTTTGTGTCCTAATTCACATTCATGCGGTTTACATAATTGCTATTAAGTATGGTAGAATGTAACGTCACCTTCAGGGTTTCCCCCAGCAGCAATAGCTTGGTAATGGGCCAACTATGGCTGCCCTCAGATTATTTTCATGTATTCTTCTGTGTTCAATATAACGTACAAATTTTCCTTTTGTCTATCCGTCACTGTATTGTTTTGTTTATCTGAGTTGGGAGCATCGTGAACATGTTCAGGCTAGAGTAAGCACCTCAGTTGCGGCTAGCAAATGTTTATAGCTAAATACCTACCCACCCATACTTTCTCTGTAAAACCCCGCCCATGTCCCATTGTAACTAGTCATGTGCACTTTTCAGATTTGCTACAGATAATAATTAGCAGTTTCGCCGATAACACGCAGACAAATTCCATAAAAGCAAATGTACAGTAGGGCATTTGCAAGTCTCGCAACCTTTCAGGTACACTTAAACTAAAAATCTGTAAAACTGTAATAAAGACCACAGTAACGAACGCATAGGAGACGTGACAGCAGTACTTAACATTCTTGGGTGGTAGTGTGGTGAATTAAAGCTGTAGATGAAAAGGAATGGCAGTGTTATAGAACCGGCCAAGGCCATATTTGGTATTTTGATATTACCAATGGCGTTGTGAATTCTAATATTTCTTCAAAAAATTAAATTCTTACGCTTTCGGTATTAAAAGCATATCTGATTTGCAATAATATAAGGTTTTAATTAGATTTTATTTCACTTTAGTAAAGGTGATGCAAAAACAGCAGTTTTCAGTAATGTCCCGTCGCTTTAATGTGAAATTACATCTGTAATAAAATTAGTAGGCAATAACTTATTTTATCCGCAAACGTCACAAAAGTGACAACTTATTTGTCTTTATTGACAAGGTAAAAGTGTCACTTTATCTGCCTAAGCAGATAAAATAGCAACTTTTGCATACTTTATCTGCCTAAGCACACAAAATGGTTGCTTTCTTTCTTTCTATGTTTGTTTGCTATCTCCTCCGAAGATACTGGACCGATTAAATTGTATGATGGCTTAAAATTTTTCAAATTTTTAGACTTAGATCGTAGGCCGGGTTTTATTTAAAAAAATACGAAAAAGTTTTAATTTAAAAAAACCTTTAAGCAGCGAATCGGAGCATCTGTCGCCGTGGGTTATGGTGTGACAGTTGCTGTGGCCGTGTGCTATTAGCTCGGGCGATTCAGTATGTCCATATATCATTACAGTAGCGCGATATCTGAACAACAGAGGTTGGCGCAGGGGTACAGTGCTCGCCTGAAATTTACCTGAATACATTTGCGGATAAAATAGTATATGTTATTCGGAGTAAAAGTGACTTTATGTGGCTTAGCTGAATTATTTGCCTCACTAACGTTCGGCTAAATAAACTTCAGCTTCGCCACATAAAGTATCACTTTTACTCTTAATAACATAATCTATTATTATTTGTTTGATTAAATAATAATAGCGTATTTGGCAACTTTTTAGATAATTGTGGTTATAAATAGTTGTTTTATTTCCTAAAGTTCACAATGATAAAACTTTTTCAAAAACATTTTTTGCATACCTCTGTTTAACCACGCACAACTTTGAATTAGTACTATTTCTTTATGGTAAGTGCTTCATTTCTATCTAACGTTAAGCTTTTCGATGGTATAATAATCACTTTACATTATTAATGACTTACAAATATACGAGGCTGTAAAGTCTGTACCGCGTTTTGTGGCCCACTGTGTATATTAATGAAATATGAATTAAATTTTTTTATGTCACACATAGATAGTAAAATTTAAATTCCTGTGTAATTTTATTACCTTCTTAAAAAATCGGTTACTTGAATCTTTATATATTGTTTATTTAATTAGCCAAATACTATGCTTTTTTATAAATTCAATCGTAAATTCATTATTAGAATGACTAACTCTGCGAACATGGAAACCTCCGTCTCACAGGTTGGGTCTTATGACAACTTTGGTAATTAGTATTAGGTCAAATGCAAACCAAAGAAAATTGGTCTCAATATAACCACAAAATAACTCATATGCCTTTGCTTTATAAAAACCTTAACAAGCAAATTAATATAAACATAATCGAACTCAATTTTTCATAATCAGGTAAGCAAACAATCTCTTTATTTATTGAACATGTAATTAAAGCACACCTTCTAGATTCCTTGGAAACAGTAGCAAGCCACACCAGTCCTCTTCCAAAGACACCAACAATGGGATGTAATTCAGAAATGACCCCAAGCACCTACGGCAGCAACAAATCCTCCTCTGGAATCTGCAGAGTACTCTAAACCAACTTGTATCGCCCCAAATACGGTCTTCTATGGCTAACAATCTTCGCCAGTTCTTTACCGAAGTCTTCAATTTGGATGGTACCCCAAACAACTCCAAAGCTACCTTCATGCGCACTCAAGTGAACTCAACGGTACACCTAAATATATCATCCAACACAATAAAGCAATAATTATTATGAGTAACGTTAATAGTATATTATGTTATTAGGAGCAAAAGTTATAATTTATGTAGCGTGGCTGGACGGATAAGTACAGCCGAGCCACATAAAGATACTTTTGCTCCGAATAACATATAGCATTTTTTCTTCATCCTAAGAAAATTACTCTCACGCTAACGAGCGGCAGATAAAGCCGCCAGCGGCAGATAATAAAATAATAATATTATCTGCTGCATGGCAATAAAGTGGCAGTTTAGCATCATCAATCCAGGAGTATAATGCCACATTTTACTGCCGTTTGAAGAAACAATTTATTATTAGCACTTTTTTTTTACAAAATTTGGGACCCACCACAAAACTTTGTTGATGGTGCCTCAGGAGTCAATCGATTATTATTTTTACTCAAACTTCATTCCTGAATTATCGTTTTATAAATGTCATATTTTGACAGTTCAAACGAAGCACCTTTTCCGATCACAATATTAGTCCACATAACACATGTTTTACCTCAGTATCAATCATAATCTTTCCAGTTTGCTCTTACTTTTGATTATGTGTCTTCTGTACATATTTACGTATATGCGATTTTGATAAACTTTCTTACCATCATAACGTATTGCAATTCGATGTTAAAATTAACATGTCTTAATGCCGTTTGCACAATTTTAAAAGATCATTTCATAATAGATTTACGTTAAATGACAATTCATTGGCATATTTAAGTTAATTAAATCAAATCAGCGAAATGGACGTTCCCCAAAACGCTGGGTTGATGTTACATTATAGGGAAACAATTTGGTGAGGCAATACGTCTAGCTAACAATCGCGATCCATGGCGGTATGATGATGAATAATTTATTTATTAAATTCTAAGTCAATAGAAAAAGATAAGAGAACGTAATACACGATATATTTGTTAAAAGTATGTACGTATATGTATGTATATATAATCGATAACCTCGTTTTACCTTACGGTGTAGAGGTTGGTGCTTTATGTGCTTGCATCTGGCGGTACAATGCTCAACTTGCCCCGGATTCGAGTTACAAAGTTGGAGCGCGCCTTTTGTGTTTGCACAGCAACCATTGTATTAGGTGTGTATGCGTTGCATTTGCAGTGGAGGATTTGTGTTTGAAAAACACCCTATTGTGGAGGTTTCTTGAATTGTGGCGGATTTTTTGATCCTCCACAATTTTTCGATAGCAGAAACAGGTTTGTGGCGCTCGGTTTAGCCTGACGACGTCAATAACTAAAAATCCTCCATTAATGTGCACACCAACAATTGTGTAACTTTTACCATGTTTTACATATTTATGGAGGACCACAATTTCACTGATTTTGACGCCCTCTATCGGAGTGTATTTGAGCATGTATTACATTAACTGTGCCGACTGTGGCTTATCTTACGTTGACGAAGTGGGGGTCCAACCGCGTAATATGCAGCGAGTCTACCCAGCTGCTGAATTTTAGATATCCTATATTTACAAATACTCGCTATAGGCGCTACGTAACTACTGGTCTCAGTTCAGTAGTACGGTTGTTTGTTAAGTACTGTTATTATAGCAAGAATAGTTTGAGTTGTAATAAAAGCTAATTTTTTAAAATAATTTGCTTTTCTTATTTTACAAATTCCTTTAGAATTTTGATGGATGTTTAACTTTCAACTATACAGGGTGTTTGTAGATCGCTAGACAGCTCGTAACTTCGTTAATAATAGAGATATCGAAAAGAACTTTCTTTTGTTTTAAATGCCAGTATACAACCTAAAAATTGACGTAAACCAATTTAAGGCATGGCCTCCTATTTTTACGCAGTGATACACAACTTTGGTTTTTTAAATGGAACACCCTGTATATTTTTAGATATTTGAAATCAGCACTAAAAGTACTATATGATAGCATTCTTAAATTTAAATTTTGGAACTCATTATTTTTCAAAATTAAAATAAAATTTAGCCAAAGTAGGCCATGAATCACGCAAAATCACTAACAATCGATCAAGAAATGCAAAACAAATTTCACTTGACTCTAAAAATTTCTCATAACCAAATTATAGCACCAAACGTACTAAAACAATTGAAAACTATGTTTTTTTAAATGGAACAATATGAATTTCATTGAACAGTTGAAAACTATAATAAAAGGGCTTTCCAATTCCAACGGTGTGCCATATTCGCCATTTCGTTTAGAAGTAGCTTTTAAAAAATCAAAAATACGTAAAACAATTTAAAAATTAATGTTATTGTTAATTAAACTCATATTATTCCAATAGTTTTCAATTGTTTTAGTACGTTTGGTACTATAATTCAGTCATGAGAAATTTTTCGAACCCAGTGGAGTTTGTTTTGCATTTCTTGGTAGTGGTTTTGCATAATTCATGGCCTACTTTGGCTAAACAGTTTTTTTTAATTTTGAAAAATTAAAAGTTCCAAAATTTTAATTTAAGAATGCTACCATAAAGCACCTTTAGCGCTGATTGCAAATATTTAAAAATATACAGGGTGTTTCATTTAAAAAACCAAAGTCGTGTATCACTGAGCAAAAATAGGAGGCCATGGCTTAAATTGGGTTACATCAATTTGTAGATTGTGCACTGGCATTTAAAACAAAACAAAAATTTTTATATCTCTATTATTAATGAAGCTATGAGCTGTCTAGCGATCTACAAACACCACCCTGTATACATATTTTTAAATTATTGGGGAAAGTGGCTATAAGAGGAATTAAAACCCCGTGTCTGTTATTGCCGATAATTCGATATTTCATCAGGACTAATCTACAATTACATATAAGAATTTTTCCAAAAGTAATGTTGATATATGTCTACTACGTAAATGAATTTAAAATAATAATTAATTTTGTTTATTTGCATCTTAACGGCTCCGTCAAAATTTGACTGGCCCCGATAACATACTTGTATTTTTAAAGGACCTTGTGAGACGTTTTACCATTGTGCAACTTCTGTAATCAATAATTGAATTTAAAGTAAAGACTTCTACCTTATATTTTAGGGAGTATTTTAGGTAAGGAACGCCTAAGTAGTAAACATAGCATCATTATAATTATAACATGAGAAATACCTACAGTAAATCATAAATCTTTACTGGATTACAGAGTGCGACAAATCGAGGGTGAGTCATGACCTAATAATGCAACTTTTTGCCCATCATCAATGTTGATATTGTTCTCCGCTCATTCTCGCCCGGGAGGGGGTGCGGGGCAAGAAGCATTTCGTCTTTAGTTACTCCTTACTCGACTATTTACGGGAAGTTCGGCAT